>CAJVPT010003134.1:0-15944 GCA_910592055.1 Acaulospora colombiana
AAAAGTAACCTAGAAATATCTGTCTTTCAAGCTGAGTGAAACTCTTTTCTTGTTTGTTATAATGTAGATTTTGTTGCCTAGGAATGGATGATTATGTTCTTTGAGGCTTGTTTTTGTGTGAAAAAGTTTTTGTGATTTTTTCAAGAAAATTACCAAAAAAGGAAATTTTTTGAAAAAATGTGGATCAGCGGAAAGAGATTTTTTTTTGTTCTTATATAACTTAATAAGAATTGAACTATATATACAGTATATATATATATATATTTTTAAACCCTCTGTCAGGCTAGATACGTGTACTTTATTAAACATATGTATACTTTACATTGGAGAATGTATAATTGAACTATATTGTTTTAGTATAATACCTTCTAATAGTATATTTAATTAAAAAAATTTTATTAATAAATATTTTTTATTACTTAAAAAGTTAGATCCCTTAATAATTTTTTTGTTTTATAATGATAAAAAAGTTTTACAAATAAATAAAAATCTTTATTAATTATAATATTCTTTAATTATCTTTGAAAAAATATATTTTCAATTGTAATCAAAGAATTGAAACTTAATATAAACTAAAAACTATTTAATCTTATTACTTAATTAAAATATAAAAAAGATCTTGATCTAAAATTTTGCTTGACTGAAATAATAAAAAAGAAAAATTTTAGTTTAATCAAATAACAAATTTTTTATTATTTGAGACTTGTAACATATTTTAATAATTTCTTAGAACTTGATATATAAGTTAATACAATTGAAAAAATAGAAACAAAAATAAAATATCAATTAATTTTTTTATTATTAATAATATTATTAGTACATGTATTGTAATTAATAAAAGCTTATTTATATTTTACTATCAATATCTTTTATATTGATTAATTACTTTTAATAAAAGTTAAATAAATTTATATTATTCTAAAATTTAGAATCAAATTAAAATAAACAAAATTTTTTAGAAAGTTTAAAAAATGAGTAACTATAGTTTTGAAAAAAAGAAGAACTAATATATTATCATCTCACATTATAAAGAAATAATACAGAAGTGTATCTAATAATAAGAGAAAACTTTCTCATTCTCTTATTATCTGTTACCTTCTTATAGTACTTATTCTTGGTTTTTTCTGAAGAATTTTGCCTACCTCAGTTTGACCTTAAATTTTGAGTAGTACAAAGTTTCTCATACTATAATTGAACAAATAGAGCTCAAATTAGTAAAAGAAGTAAACAAGCTCCTATTGATTACTTCACATGTTCAAATGCATTTCCTCAGTTCTATAAGAACTTGGAGTTCACCATAAATAATTATGCCTGGTGCAAATAGATAATGAACATTATCAACTTCTACATCTTTGGCTAAATGAAAGAGAAAAAACATATTCTTCCTTTTTTTTCATTAAGAAAAAAGAAGAAAGACTAGGCTAAAAGAATATAGAATGAGAATGACATCTTAAAAGTGCCACATCTATTCTTTAGTAACATAAATATTAGAAAATCAGAGAGATCTTAAGATTATTCATAACTAATAAATACCACTAACATGCAGTCAAATAATCTTAAGTAACTAAAAAATATATTATAATGAGATATCAGACCATGGTTCAATTTCTACAGATGGCAATACTTTGGAAAAAACAATATAATACTTGTCAAGCTGATAAAAATATATTCTAAAAGAAATAAGATTCTTTTTTCTAGGCTAGAGGTTTTGTAGTTCTCAGTACCCTTTTACCTATATCCTAGAGCCCTTCGAACTCTTGACTTTTAATTACCCAAAAAAACATTAGTAGAGGATTTCATACTACTGTAAACCATTGCATATAATATCCTGGGTATTAATCAATTTACCTCATAATAAATTGATTAGTACCCAGGAAGTATTCTATTAGAAGGGGGGTAATATAAATGACGAAATATTTAGTGTCTTATTATTATCAAATGTATCTCTCACTTGCCCATTCATATTGCAATTTTATTGGCTCTAGCTTAATATACCCATATAGTAATCATTTATTAAGTAACAATTTTCTTGAATACTATTGAGCATTATTTAAGGGGGGGTATTACTTTAGGAGAGATATTGTATACAGTGGTCTACGGTAGATATGGTATGGAAGAAAAAAGCAAACAACTGGTAGATAAGAATTACAACTTAAAGGTACTGAAAATAGTAAAGAAATAGACATTGCACCTTGAATTGATGAAACTCTCAAAAAGTAACTAACCCACAATATTAATATAATAGTAATAGTATATTTTCAAGTCATCCATAACCAAACTATTTCTCCTTTTCCTCTTTAAGAAATTTTATTACTCTAATAGTTCTTTCATTAGGTCTTTATCTGAAGATAACTTGACCATAAAGTGGTTTTTAATTTATCATTAGTTTACTAGTTTTCCATTGTTTTCTTCTAGTTAAATATACCCATATAGTAAAACTTTACTAATAAACTTGGTCTAGTCAACATTAAAAAAAAAAAAAATCAACTCACATTATATAAATATGAATATGTAAAATAAATATATTCTAGATATGGCAAATCAATAACTTAAGACATATCAATATATTTTAAAGTAATAATATATATCAATTCAATTATATTATAAGCAATAAACAAGTAATATATATGTAAATAAACAAAATGATATACAAGATCCAAAATACATGGATCAATAATATATTAATAAGAATTATCTGATCATATAATCCAATATATTTTTCTATATACATATATACTAATATATATAAAAATACCAAAAATATCAAAATAATCTAATACATAGACCTGTGGATTAATAGTGCAGTGGATGCACTCCCAGGTTACTATCCACGAGTTACTGGTTCAATTCCACCTAGGAACAGTTCTCGCAATATAAATTATGTTGTACAAGATGCATGCTCATTACTACATGCACTCTTATACTCACAAATAATCTACAGAATTCTATCATCTGACCATGGTGTAAAAACTCAGGTCATCCAAGCCTTGGTCGGTTTTAGTGCTAAGAAAAATCCTTGATAAATCTGTCACTTGGAATATGTAAGGATTCAAGACAAGCCAAGAAAAAGCATCGATCATTTCAAGCCTCTTAATGGAAATGGAAAGGATGTTCGCCTCTTGTAAAACTACACCCTATAGAAGATAAGAGAGACTTCAGTCATTTGCACCTGTCGAAAAACGTAATGGGTTGTAATACAATTAATGGGAGACCTCAATAGATCATGAAACTAACGGCTATCAAAGAGGACAGCTATTGCAGAGGCTGGTAGTTAGCGTTAGCGCCACATTGGAAAATCTGCAGGGGTAGACCCTGGAAGAAGAAATTTGAAAACAATCACCAAGGTAACCAATCCAATGGGAGAAGCAATCTGCTACGAAGTAATCAAGGAATACCTCTGCAAGGCCAACTTGCAAAAGTGGTTAAAAATGAGGCAATGGAAGGTTATATGCCGCCCAATGACGTAATATAATTGAATCACCTGAATGTCAAGATCATGATCAGAGGATTGAGCCATTCAAGCTTCGACTAGCCTGTAAATAGAACCCAAACATGGTAGAGATCATCTATGGTACTTACTATCATGTAAAACATGGTAAGCAAACCACTAAGGAATATAACACAAGCCCCTGAAGATTAATAAAAATGAAAATGTCACTAGCAGATCCTCAGAATGCTATAGTTTCAAGCAGAGCAGGGCAATTAACAAAAATAATATCACTATGTGGTAAAATTGATAGACTTGACTAGGATAAGTAGTTTAAGAAGATTATACAAATTGCTCATATAATCTAAAAATGTATTACCAATTCCTCAATAAAGATTCATCCTGTCAGTTGGACATATTAAAAAAAAAAAAAAAAATCTAATACATATAGTAGTTTATTTATTCCAAATGATAATATGACTCAAAAAGAGTAGAACATTATTTGAATTCTAGAAAAATATAAAAAAAAAACTCTAAAAGTATTAGGAAAAGTAGCTATTAACCATGATTTTTAACAAGAACTATAGAAAACAAAAATACTTTAATATAAGTTAAAGTATAAGACAGGAAATCAATTATATATTCCAATTCATATGACCTCATTATTAGATAATATTATAGTCAATTTATTAAAGATAAATTCTTTAATTTTAATAAAAAAATATATATTGAGAAAATATATTATCACTTTATAAAAAAAAAACAAGACAAGAAGAATCTCAAAGCTCCTATACTTGAAGAAAAGATATAAAACATGTTAATAAACAAGATAGGAAGCCATACCTTGAGTCACAATATAAAAAAAAACTGTAGAAATAGATAATGTTTCAATGAATATTAATTCACTTTTATGGAAATTGAGAAAGTCAATTTGATTAAAGTAGTTGTAATAGATCAAATATAATAGATCAAGCAAAAGTAAGAATAATCAAATAAATAGTTCAAGAAACCTGTATCACAGAAAATATCTTTTACAATACACAAAATAGGATATAAGACTTAAAAATAAATTTTTACTTTATAAAACAAACTGGTATAATTAAATTGGATGTGTTGCAAGTCATATTATTATATAATAACAAAGAAGAAATCAAATACCCCAAAGAAACTTTATGTATATCCAAGAAACTAAATCCCTTCAAGACTGAATTTATTAATAGCAACCACTGGATTACTTTTGATAATAATAAAAAGAAAGATGTAATATAAAGTCTAAAATCAATTAATAAAAAAGAAGAAAAAAGCTTTTCTATTAAGAAAATAAATTAAAATAAAAGCATATGTCCAGCTTTTCAAAAATATCTTTAAATAAAAGATTTTCAAGGCAAAAAACTTTTTTTTAGCAAAAAACAGATCAAAGTAAATCATATGGATAAATATAAATTACAAATATAACAAATAATTAATTAAAAAGACAATAGTAAATATAGGAAAATAGTTAATATTCACGAATATCAAATGGCTTTTCATCAAAAAAAATTTAGAATTCATTTCTTTGCATATAATAAGTGGAACAATACTGAGTACTCAAAATTAAATCCAATCAAATAAGATTGGTAAAAGCTTACAAAAAACTTGATGACTAAGAATTAACTCAAATACTTAAAGAAAAAAAACAATATTCCCTAAGACTGTATAGAATTAATAAAAGATCTATAGAACTAATATTTGAATTACTAAGTCAAACAAAAGTGAAAGCCTCCTATATATCAGGAAATAAGATTACTCTGATATCAAAAAAGTTATGTTGTAGTTTACTTCTAAAATAAGAAAGACTTGAAATAAATACTTAAACAACAAATTAAAATTAAGATTCAAAAACTAGTATAGAGTATAAAAAACTACTATTAGTATTATTATAGGATATCTATTAATTCAAATAACTTATATAACTCAGATAATATATATGATTCTATTAAAAAAAAAGAAAATTAAAGATATAATGATTATAGAAAGAAAACAAATAACAATATTAAAACTGAAACAAAATATTAAAGTATGACAACAATAAGTTTAAGAATAATAGAAACTATTAAACAAAAACTAATAGACAAGCTTTAAAACCTGATCCACTAGCTACTAATAGTAATAGTGAACCTTTAAGAAGAAAAAGAAGTCATACTTCATATAGAAAAACATAAAGTTAAGAGAAGAAAGAAAACAGTTATATAAATATCAGGCAATAAGAGAGATAAACAATAAGACAGAAGATAAGAAACTCTAAAACAAGTTCAAGCCAGAAATTTGAAGTATCTCAATTATGCAAATTAATTGAGAAACTAGGTAATAGAATAAATAAACTTGAAAAAGGCTTACTCAAATGGAAAGCCAATCACTCCTAAAAGGAGCAACAGTTCAATTATAAAAGGATAGAAAATATCTACTTACTATTCTCAATATTCAAATAAAGAATAAGAACAAAGTATAATAGAAGGAGCAAAATAGTACTAGTGAGCAATAGTACAATCAAGACTTTTATATCTCCTTTCAAATGGAAAAAACTGAATTTATAAAAAGGAAAAATGAAAAAATACAATTAGAAAAGAAGTAAAAAGAAGTAGATATTTAAAAAAAAGTTATAAGAATAGGAATACATAATGTTAGGAATATTATTAATAATATAAACCAATATAATCTTATAAAATAAATGCAGAAATAAGGCATTGAAATTATAAGTCTACAGTGTATAAAATAAAGCTAACCAAAGCAAAGACAAAAGGGAACTTTCAAAATCAAATAATATATAAATATTTCCATAATACCAATAAAAATACTTTATATAGTGCAAAAATTAATATATTGTAAAAAAAGATCTGGAAAAAAAATAGTATTTATAGAAGAGACAGAAGGATATATAATAGTAATTAATATATTTATGAAAAGAAATAAGATCAACATTATTTAGATTCATGTTCCCTTAGATAACAACAAAGTAAAAAAATACAAGAGAAAGTATAAAACTTTATTAAAAAAAAGTATAGACAGAATTTCTACATAATAATTATAGAAGATTTCAATGTTACATACAACTTTGCAGAATATAGAATATCAACTTTCAAGGTAATATTTAAATCATTTTGATATTCAGAAATCCAACTATTTAACTTTTTAAATAAATAGGGTTTTATAGATACTGTATACTGTACAAGTAGTATAAAAAAAAAAGAACAAAACTTCAACAAGATGAAATATTACTAGCAGTAATCAAATAGATTATATATAATTATTATAGAGCCTTACAAAATTTCTGCTACTATATTTTAACAATCAAAGTATAAAGAAAATTACAAGTAGTGATCATATAATGCTACTGATAATATTATATAATAACTATATATTTCCAAAAGATATCATCAACAAACTAGTTATAAAGAATAAAAGAAAAATTAATATTAAAGAATCAATAGTAAAACAATAGCAGACATTCAGAAAAAGTGTAAACTAAAAGTTTAGAATAATGCTAGATTCTTTGGTATAAAAAGAACCAGAAGAAAGAAGAAAAAAAACTTATGTATATAATATAATATAAAAGATATTTGAAGAAAAAATATACAGTGTGATCTGTACATAGATAAATAACCAAATTTAGATAGAAACAAGTCACCAAAATTTACATGCAAAAAAGTGGATTTTCAATGAATATACCTGTGGATTCTTGATCTCTCAGATCTTCTCTCGCGGCATAGATTGTAATTAGAATAATTGTCATCTCTCTAAAAAACCAGTGTCAATTAATATTATCTTATTGAGAAAAGGGTATATGCAATGCAAAAAAAATACATATCATAACAAAGGTACTAATCTCAACAATAGACTACAATATCAAAAAGCTGAAAAATACTAGAAACATAACTCATCTAAAAGGAACTAATCATCCATAGACATTTTCGAACAAAATATCACAAAAAATTAAGTGCTATATAGAAAAAACACCTTCAATATCTACTAGAACTATCATCATGAAATTAAAAAGGAACATAAGTAATTTGTAAAATTTTATATACTAAATACTTTAAGGATCCATCATTATTTATCTCTAATATGAAAAATATTTTATGACTCTCTATTATATAAGATTCAAAATTATAAAACAAAAGAATATAAAATATCAGTTATTTGGAATTTAGATTTGAAAGAAGATAGTAGTAGAAAGTTAGAGTCATAACATGTAGTAATAATCTTTATAAATAATATTATATAGATAGTATAATTCAAAAAAATTATAAAAAAAATTTTACAAAAAGCAAAAATATTTTATAAGATAAATAATTCTCAAATTAATAGTAGCAAATTAATTCTAATTATTATTAATAATCCCAACTAGTATTCTAAGAAAGTTTAAGTAGAAGTCAATAAAGAAATAGTTAAAGAATTGAATAAAACTAAACAAGCAAGGTTTTTAGGAATCTGGATAAGCAACCAAAAAATAGTAATTAAGTTCAAAGAATAAATACTTAAAAAATTTTATGTAATTATTAGAACTCTAAAAAATAAAAAGCTAATTGACAAATAAGTACTTTATATTTTGAATAAAGTGTTAATATCAAGAATCGAATTTAGAATGCAACACAGTATACTATCTTAGAAAATATATAACACCTTAAAAATAGTATATAGAAAATTGTTCAAAAATAAAGTTTCTTTATACTGATAGATATTCATTAATATAATATACTATTTCAAAATTTATAGTTTAAAGAATATTTAAATATTACAAAAAGAAATCAAATAATAGGATTAGACAATAGATTAAATAATTTGGAACTAACTGTAATCATAACAATTATTAGACTTAAGCAAATACAAGTCAAATACTAGGAATCTATTAATATGCTTACTTGTAACTTATTGAATAATCTTTCAGGAAAGAATTGTTTCATATTATAAGTACTAAAGCTAATAAAAAACATAGACATGATCTTTCAAAGTTAAAAATAGAAGGATATTTTTTAATAGAGTCAAGAAAATAGTCCAATTAGAAAATATTTGTTAATAAAAGAGCATTAAAAAACTATTTCATTACTTGGAAACAATAAGTTAATATATATAGATTAGCTAGTTGACCATAAAACAAGAGAAGTATAAAATTAATGAATATTTCAACTTTTATAGAAAACAAACAAAGGATCTATTCCAGAATGGTACCTACTATATCTATAACTGAAATAATGCAAGGAAATAAATTAAAATAATATATAAAATCCTGAATAGAAGAATAAATGAAATAAAGTCCAGAACACCTTATTCTTAACTTCAATTTTAACAAATAACAAAAACTCTAGATAGTTACAAGAAGCAAGTTTCAATAGTAACAGGTAGTTTGAGAAAAATTAATTCTAATTAATACTAAAAAGCATCTTAAAATAGAGTACTTCAAATGTGTTAGCCTCTTTAAAAATCAAGAATAAAAAATAACTTAGTATTAAGGATATACAGTATAAAAAATATAATATAGATAACCGATATATAATTGAAACAAGTATAGAAAAAATACATATGGTTTTCTATCTCAATACAAGAAAGTTTATTAGAAAAGCTCAATTATTGAAAATTTCAACTTTCTAAGAAATATTAGAAAGAATGATATGTAAAATAATATATAATAATCAAATAATTATCTTAAATTAAAAAATATTACAGGTTAAAATAAAGGATCGGAAAGAAAACATCATCAAAAATAATATAAAAGAAAATATTTATTAATTCTATTATGTTGAAATACTTATACATAATAAAAAAAAAAAAGAATCAATGACCTTTTACTTCAATAAATCTCTTATAAATTATAGAAATATAAATATAAATATAGGAACAGTATGAATACAGATGGGAGAAATAAGAAGATAAAGCAAGTTTCAAACTGGAATAGATAATTGGCCTTTCCACTAGGGTAGAATTAATAGCAATAGTAACTATATTACTAGTAGCTCTAGTAGATAGCAAGGTTAAGATCAATACAGATAGTCAAATCTGTATCTTAAAATAAAAAACTATAGAAAAAAATGACTCCAGAATGATCCATAAAAGATAGTTAAAAGAACAAAACTGGTCCTTGTGAGTATGAATATTGAATCTTATAAAAAAAAAAAGAAGAAAGATCTCAAGCTTATCAAAATTAAGGTATATTCCAATATTTAGTATAATAAAGAAATAGATACTCTTGTCAAAGAAGTACTAAAGTTTCCAATAATAAAATATAAAAATCTTGTCTTACCCAGGATCATTACAAAAATTAAATAGCAAGATATAGTGCTAAATATTCCTATAAGACAAGTTATTAAAAAAACAAATAATAAAGTAATGACTATTCAATAGATAATTTAAGATAAAATAAAAAAGAAATAAGATTAGTAAATCCAAAACTAGCATAAATATATATAAAATCTAGTATAGAAACAATTAAAAAATGGACATATATAGAATATTTTCTTTAAGAGCTCACAAGACAAAAACTTTCTCATCAAGTTGATCAATGATAAGCTATCAATATTAACTAAGCTGGCTATAAGAAGATTAGATCTTTATAAGCAAGTAAAATATATTATATATGGTCAGAAAAAAAAAACAATAGAATATTTACTAGAATACCTAACTTACAAGAATCAGTAAAATAAGATATAGTAAAAAGAAATAGAAAAAGTCTTAAAAGAATTCAAAAGGCTCTTGAAAGATAAGAAAAAGAAATTTAAAAAGAAAAAAAGCTAAACTTAATGATAGATAATAGGATAGAAATAGAAGAAATTAATAAATAGATAGTGAAACTGATAGAAAGAATCTTAAAAACCAGTCAGAATACATTTAGCTTCTATATGGAACTTATAGAGAAAAAAATAATTATAAATAATAGATTTGAAGTATTGTAATAAAAGAATCAAAAAAGAGACAAGAAAATTGATAATGAAAATGCAAAAAAAATATGTAGCTACTTTAGAAAGAAAATATAAAATATCAGATATAAAAAGATAATTGAGTGAAAACAGGATAAAATAAAAAGACCAATATATTCATAATAGCAAAAAAGCAAGATCAAGAGTATAGAAAATCTATTTATTAAAAAATAAGTATATACAATAAAGATAAAAGAATTAAAGGCATGAAATTAGAAAATGTTTCTCATTAAGAAAAATTAAAAAATTTAAATTAATAACTATAAAAAAACTACCTACAATTGTTCTCTATTATTTAAATCATAGATTTATAATATTTCCTGACTTTTGTCCCTATTAAAGTGAAGAGCTATAAATTTTGTTCCTTAAAAAGGGACATAAATAATCTGTAAAATTTTATATGTTAAATACTTTAGGGACCTATCATTAATATGAAGTAATTGGATTTTGATTTTTATCAAAACTCAAATAAGTAATCTACAGTAATAACTTGTGGATAATGATGTTAGAAGTTGGAAGGATCTTTATTTAAACTATTAATAGAATAATAAATCACTTTTGAAGTTGCACTTAGAAAATAATATAATCAAGACAAATGAGTTAGTTAAAAAATTAACTTTAGCACCTTATTTATATATATAGTTTACAAATATTAATAAAGCATATATAATTAATCTAACAAAAGATATTAAAAAAAAAATTGATTTAAATTTATTTATTTAATTTGTTATTTTATTTTCAAGTTATTGTCTTATTTACTATTATTGTACTTATAGATTAATAAGAAATAAATATTTATTAGTTATTTATTATTTATTCTGATTTTTAAAATTTGAGTTATATTTTTTTTAAATAAGAACTCTTTTCATTAATCCCCAGTTTTCTTAAAAATTTTCTTTTTTGGTAATATTTTTGGAAATCAAGAAACCAGTCTTCAATATTTAAAAAACACATAATCTAAAAACAACAGCAGCTTGCTACCAAGCTTTAAAGATACTATCTTATTTATAAAACAATTATAGAGTAAGTATTAAAAAAAACTATCACAATATAGTTTTTCTTTATAGAAAAAAGAAAACTTCCAGAAAACTGATTCACAGTAAGCTCCTGGAGATTCAACCTCAACTCCATAAAGCTTTCAGTCAGGTCAATGCATGTTAACACCTTTTTTGATACTAAGAAAAACACTACAGGCAATAACTTCTACTGATAAATCAGTTAAAAGCTTAGAGCTCATAATATCTAGGAGAACGTCTAAGCCTTAATTACTTAACAGTAGAAAGTAACATAAACAATACAACAATATTCCATATCTTGGATTATATAATGCAAATATATTACATCTATTAATTTGAATAGCAATGCATTTACGTGTTAAATAAACAACTTGTTTATATGTTTTTATTTTATACATATATGTGATAGTAGTTGTTAACAACACAATAGATCTAAAAATAATAATACAGCTCACAATTAACAGATCAATATCTTGTTTACATGTTTATACTTTATACTTACATGTAATAATAGCTATCAATAATATAATAAATCTAAAAATAATAATACAGCTTGCAATCAATAAATTATCAACTTGCTTATGTATTTATATTTCAGACTCACATATAAGACTAGCTGTCAATAATACAATAGAACTAAAATAGTAACACAATTTACAATCAACAGATCAACATCTTGTTTATATAAACAAGAATAAAAAAACAAAAACAAACAAACAAGTGCTATCCAAATAAACAAGAAATAATTATCAAATAACTTAGAAAACCCTAATACTATTCAAAACAATATTCAATAAAACATAACAATATCATATATAGCAACTTATTTTTTATATTATATACTCAACATATCTATGAGAAAATATAAACTCTTATAGGTCACTAAGAAAAGGGTAGTACATATCCTTAAAACTTTAGTCCAACTAATAGATAAATATAATTATAAAGAAAATTATGGACCTTACAAACCTTCTTGAATGTCACTTTAACTCAAGAAACTATTATAAACCTAGCCCTAGGTTCAATTAGATACACAATTATTGATAGTATTATTACTAGAATTCTTGAATGTTAATCACACTACTTTTATCAAAACCAATGTTCTTTAATAATATATCCTTTACTTATGAACTATATGACAAGAAAAAAAAGATCTTCTAGCTCCCTTTTTAGAAGACAAATATCTGGATATAATAGAATAGGCAAAACAAATATAATATACTATACAACCATTGTCAATAAATCAGTCAATAGTCGAAAGTAATCTTCCTACTAATAATTCACCTGATAAGGCAATGGCCATAAAGTTCAAGTAACCATATCAATTGAAATCCTGATTATTATTAAAGTCGAAATGGGAAAAAAAGAACTAGAAGATAAAATTGAAATAGAAGTCATTGATAAAAAAAAATTAAAGAGAATAGTATAGTTAAATAGCAAACATATATGACAAGAAATGGGAAAACATCTAGCATTAATCCATATCACATCAAAAAAATGAAGATTTTAAAATAGGTGTATTTACCTCAAGACTTTCAGGAAAAAGTAAAACAAAACAAATAACATACAATATCTTCAAAATACATTAAACTTACCAAGAAACTTTTATCTCTTTATAAAGAAATTTATCAATGGCAATGCTTGGACAATATTTTACTATGAATAGGAAGAAGTTGCATTAAAATATTTTGAAAAAATCAATAGAAAGGAGGAAGACAATTTTACTATTATATCTTTAGAAATAAATAAATAATTAAGCTCCAGCCAACTACCAAACAAAAAAGTGTTTTAGAAAACAAAGGAGAAAAAAAAAATATCACTGGTAATTACCTTAATAGATATCAACTGAAATTATTTATATCAAGAAATCAATATGGTTCTCAATTAATATGGATAAATAACAAACATTCATATTTATAATTACT
The DNA here is from genome assembly GCA_910592055.1 of Acaulospora colombiana. Classification (NCBI taxonomy): domain Eukaryota; kingdom Fungi; phylum Glomeromycota; class Glomeromycetes; order Diversisporales; family Acaulosporaceae; genus Acaulospora; species Acaulospora colombiana. The sequence goes on from CAJVPT010003134.1 coordinate 13,316, forward strand.
CATATTCAAACACAAAATCAAGACATATATCATTCCTTATAAACAATATATGAATCTTGAGAAAAAATAGATGATTCATGTCAGAGCAGAAACTATTAGAACCATTTTCTCTCAAAATGAACCTAATAATAAAGAAATCAACAAAATTATCAAATGGTGCAATGTACAATTCTTGCGACTATATAAGTATATAATACTATTACTGGGCTAATTACAAGAGCAGTTAAATATATTAAGGCCAGAGTATATTATATTTTTAGAAATCTACATACACTTAAATGAAGAGGTTATGCTATAATTTTCTTTCCAATAGCACAAGATCTTAACAATATCTTAAAATGACACATTTGTATTTCTGGACACAAACTCATATAGAGTGCAAAAGAATATATTAAACAAGAACAAAAGTATTCTCAAAAAAGACAAAATTTTAATAAAATGAAAGAATCTGATACTAAATCCACATAATTAAATAAACAATAACTAATGATATTAAAATAGATCAAACTGATATTAGAAGCAATATAAGGCTTAACTAATACACAATACTGAAAAATGAATCCGAAATTAGAATCAAGGAAAAGACACATCTTGATAAAAGGAAAAGAAGATGCAATCTTCAAGGCAATAAGTTTATCATCAGCAAAACAGAGACCCCAAAACACTTTACTACTGGTAGTAATAGAGAACCTATTGATTATAATAATAGACAAAGAGTATGCAACAGATCTGAAAGCTTCTATCCTGAAAATAAAAGTAATCAAAATCTAATTTATCAGATTCTGGACAACCTCAAGTGATCGAACAATAGAATAAATCTAATTTAGAAAAAGATGGACAATTAAAATAGGATAAGAAGAAGGCAATAGAGCAACCGTTTCTAAAAGTAGTATCAATCCAATCAAGGTATATCAAGAAAAAATCTAATTCACAAGAGGAATCAAGTTCATGCGAAAAAAAAATATATTATTATTAAGACAATAGCAGATATTAATACAACCTTATTTAACATAACATATATTATACTACTTGACAACTTTAACAGTACAATAAAAAAAAACACTATTGAAAAAATAGATAAAGAATAGATAATATATAATAATTATATTATAAACAACTCTATATTAGACAATACTATTAAAAATTAAACATACAATATTAGAGGTATCAATACTAGTTTCAATCAATAAAGACTATATAAACTTATGCAAGAACTTGACATAGATATTCTAGGGATTTGTAAAATTAAGCTAACAAAAAAAACAGCAGATTTTGCTTTTAACCTATAGCAAATACACAAGTTTTTCTATAGTTGTAATAATGAAAAGCCTTGAGGATCTTAAGTGAGATTTCTCATCAATAGAAATATCAAGAAAAAGCTAGAATCAATTAAAAGAATAGAAGGTTATATAATAGGAGCTAATTTTCTATTAACAAGAAACAAACTGTATCTATCAAGTATATTTGCTATCTGGAAAAGCTGAAAGTAGATAGCTACAATAGCTGCTTTAAAATAAAATTTTAGATAAGCAAAAGAATCACTTTAAAGTTATAATTATAAATGTTTTTAATACAATTATCAATCCAATAGTGGATCGATTTTCACCTATTAATAAAACAACCTCAAGATACAAAAAAGCTAAGATAGGCTTTTTCAACTTTCTAGAAGACTGGAACTATATAGACATCTAAAACTCTTGGGAAGAAGAAAGAAATAATACCTTTACATAGGCAAACAACTCAGCATATAGCAGAATAGACTATATCTGGATATCACCAGAAATCAGTTTAAATAATACATATGAGTTCAAAAATATTTCAGTAGAGACATTACTGGGTAGTAACCATACTCTTTGTTAATAAGAATAACAATAAATAATCTGCTTAAAAACCAGGCTCAAGAGCAATGCAGAACAAAAGGTAAAAGAATATCAAATCCAGCAAATTCTACTGCAGAACAATAGGAGAAGTTCAAACTCTGGATAGAATGCAAGCTTCCAGAAATTGATACATAATCTTCTTGGCAAGAAGCAGAAGACAACTCTCAAGAGCTTGAAAAAACTTGGCAAGAACTCAAAACTCTAATCATTAAGAGTGCATAAAAGTATCTAAAAAAAAAAAGAGTTGACTCTATTTCCAATAAAGAAAAAGAAATCAAGATAGGATCAATAATCTCAAAGAAAAATTTTGAAGCATATAAGGAAGCCAACAAAATTTACTTCCTTTTAAAGAAAATCCAAGTTAACTAGGATTTAAGAACAAGAGAGAATATAGAGAATATAGAAAAGACTATTAAAAATCTATGTGGAATTTAAGAATCTTTCAATGAAGAATTAGTATCTTCCCAATTACAAAGTGAAATTCCAGAGCAATTAAAAAAGATTATCAAAATAGAACAAATCCTTAAAATAATATATAAGAAAAAAGAAAGTCTTTATATCAGAAACTAAATCAAAAAATTATATATAATAAAAACTCTTTCTACTGATCCACATTTTTTCAAAAAATTTCCTTTTTTGATAATTTTCTTGAAAAAATCACAAAAACTCTTTCACACAAAACAAGCCTCAAAGGACACAACCATCCATTCCTAGGCAACAAAATCTATATTACAACAAACAAGAAAAGA
>CAJVPT010003135.1:0-15944 GCA_910592055.1 Acaulospora colombiana
ATTCGCTGATCAGCTTGATACAAAGGGACGACTTGCGAATGGAAGAAATCCAAGTATGGCAACATGTTCTTGACTGGGGAATCTCTCAATGCTCAGAAGTACCTAATGACATTAGCGAATGGACTAATGAGGATTTTAAAACTTTAGAAATTCGTCTTTCGAGATGCTTGCCTCTAATCAGGTTTTTCCAATTATCTTCTCGTGAGTTTTTTTGAAAAGGTTCGCCCATTTGAAAAGATTTTAAGACAACGCGTGTATGAAGATTTATTACAATATTTTTTGGTTCCGGGAAGCCAACCAAAATCAGAAGTTTTACCACCGAGAAGAGGGGTGATCGATTCTATACTTATTAGTAGTAAACATGCATCGCTACTTTCCTCATGGGTCGATCATAAGCACAAATGTTCGAAGTTGCCATTTGGATTCTCATTTTATGAGGTTTACGAGAATCCATATGAATTTAAATTATTGTTACGAGGTAGTCGTGATGGTTTCTCCCTAACGACATTCAAGAAATTGTGTTATAATAAACCAGGGACAATAGTGGTAATGAGGGTTCGGGGAACAGATGAATTGGTGGGAGGATTTAATCCAAAATCATGGATTCCAGGAGGGAATTCATATGAATATTCGGAAGATAGCTTTTTGTTTGCATTTAGAGGGCCCAATATATCTAGAGGAGAAATGGATGCAAAAAACGTCATATTAAGTAGAGTGGAACATCCCACTCATGCATTATATCAGAGTGCGAATAATGGTTTGACATTCGGTGGTGGAGACTTGGAAATGTACGGAGAATATTTTAACGAGGAGAGTAAAATTTACAGCAATAAGTACGAGTACGAGAAGTGCATTAGGAAGGTTGGCGGTAAATTCACGATTGATGAATATGAAGTATTTCAGATTGCAATAAAATTGCATGAGCATAATTCGAAATAAATGATTTTAATAATTTTTTACTTTTATCATCATAATCAGTTCAGCTAGATATTTATCGGGCATACTTTCATTTTTTATTCTTACTGTTTCCTTGAATGTGCATTTTATTCAATAGAAATGAATGATTCGGCGGTACTTAATTATCACTTACTTATTTTTTAAGAAATCACAGTTGTATCCTCTTTATGTATTTCAAATTATAATTATCGCATTAAATACAAAAAAATCAAAAGTTCAGAGACAAAAAACAGTCAATATCTTCTCAATGAGCGTGCAGATTAAATTAGAAGTCATATTTCTTTCGTTTGTAACATCATTCCTTTTAACTTTCAAGATGTGATTAATTATATTTGCATTCATTTGTGATTGATCAGAATTTTTTTAAAAAAATTGACATTGTCGAGCTAGCATAAATTTATTGGAGGAACACCACCAAGGCTGCAAGCGGAATGACCTGAGTTTTGTCCGGAGATGTTACCCTGTCGATGTTGGGTGCAGCGTTTTGCAGTTAATAAACGAGATCTAGATCGTAGATTCAAAAAAAAAAAAAGAAAAAGATAAATCCACCCGCAAATTTAGGAATTAAGATTCAATGTCAAACACGAGTTTATTAACTCCACTGTACTCTGCTTTATTATCTGTAAGTTTATTAATATTTTATTTAATTTCAAATGAATTTTTTATTACATACTGTATAATGATTATAATATTGATTAATGAATTTGATTTTTGAAATAATAGGGCTTCTAATGAATTAAATTAATTAAAATTCTTATTTTATATAAAAATTGTAGCTTATCTTTAATTTCGGCAATATTTTGATCTTCGCATAAATTTATATATGCAAACTCATATAAATTTGATTTAGAATTTATAAATAACAATATTTTTATCAAAAAAAAAAAAAAGAAAGAAAGAAAGAAAGATAAAATTACTTAGTTAAATTTATTTTTATTATATTGAGTTTATTTTTATTTTTGAAATTATTGGTTTTATATATTAATATAGGAAATATACATTAATAATGTTTATGAAATAATATTTTTTTTTATCACTGGTATTAAATAAGAGCTCTTTATTAGATAATTAAATCCTATAGCAATAACATCAATCTTTATTTTTTTTTTAACTGTGTGGCTTACACCTTTTTTTTTTTTTTTTGACTTCTGTCAGACTAATTACGTATATTTTATTAAATATTTGTAAGCTGTACATATAATATGAGATGCTAAAGCTAATTCTTTAACTAACTCACTTGTCTACCTTTCTAAGTGCAACTTTGGGAGTAACTTATTGCTCCATTAGGAGTTCAGGTAAATACCCTTCTAACTTCTAACATCATTGCCTGCAGATTACTACTGCAGATCACTCTTTTGAGTTCTGACAGAGATTAAAACTCAACTATTTCATTCCATACTTTACTCCATCTCGCAAGACCTGTTTGAGCATCATATTTTTTGATTCTTCTTCCTTTAATGTACTTGATATGACTGATTTCCTGATATCTTGATCCTATTTTTTTGCTTCTATAGGTATATTAACCTTTTGATCTTGTCACCTCTGTTAATTCCTAATATCTGTTTCCACTCTATTATCTTTTCACATCTAACATTCCAAATTTTCTTTCTGAAGTGATTACATGTTTTCTTCTACATCTTCATTATCTATTTTCTTGCTTCTTCATCGATTTTCTTTCCATAGCACTTTGAGTCTACTATCTCATTCATTAGGTCTTTTTCAAGCAGTCCCATGCAGAAGCTAAGTATATTCTGACTAGTATTGAGATCTTTTCCACTAGTTAAGCTATTTTCTTATTCATTTCTTCTCTTTTTATTCTGTCATCAACTGCCAGGCTTATCTCTTATTTTTTTGACTTCTTTTCCTATCTGCTAGAAGTTTATTAAAACCTCATATCATATCTTCCATACTCTTTTGCCAGGTTTCTTACCACTGAGTTTTGTATGCTGGATATTCTAGCAAGTGTTCTATTGTCTCTTCTTACTATCCACATATGAGATATTTTACTTGCTTGTATAAGTCTAGTCTTTTTGTAGCTAGTTTTGTTAATATGTGTAGCTCGTCGCTAGTCATCTTAACAAAAAAACTTTTTCTTTGTGATCCTTTGAAGGAGGTATTCCATATATGCCCATTATTCATTTGTTTCCAAACTAGGTTCCATGTGTACTTGTGCTGGTCTTGGATTTGATGACACTATTTTTTATCTATTCTATTTTGAGTTATCCATTAATGTGCATTATTTTGATATTAGTTTTTTTAACAAACTGTCTTATTGGAGTATCTAGCACTATATCTTGTCATTTGATTTCACTAATAATCTTAGGTGAGTCTAGATCTTGCCATTCTATTGTTGAAAACTTTAACGCTTCTTTGGTTAGAATATCTACTTCCTTATTATATTGAATGTTGGAGTGGGCTTTAACCTTGATAAGATTCAGATCCAATTCTTTTTTCTTTATCAGGCTCAACATTTATATTCACAAGAACCAATTTTGTTTCTTTAGCCATCTTTTGTGGGTTTTTTGGAAATCCTTCTTTTCTATAGTTTTCCATTTGGAGATGCAGGCTTGACTGTCAGTGTGGATCTTGACCTTGCTATTAATTGGTACTACTAGTAGTATCATGACTATCGCTACTAACTCTGCTCTTGTGGACAAAGACCAATCAGCTACTCCTGCTTGAAACTTGCTTTCTTTTTCTGTTTCTTCAATTTGTATCTATACTAAATCCATTTTCATATTTTCATTTCCATGATCAACAAAAGATTCATCTGAGTAAAAGGTTATTGATTTATTGCTATTATCTCTTTTGTTATACCTGAGTATTTCAATCAGATGGATTTGATATATGCCTTCTTTAATATTTTCTTTAATAAACTTCTCCTCACAGTTTTTTATCTCTACTTCTTCTAGTTGCCTTCTATCACATTGTGTAGTTATTGAGTCTATATGACTTGTTCTACTTATTGATCCCTTTAGGGCTATCTTAAAACAAGGAATTTCTAAAAGTTAAACTCTTCTTGTAGATTTCCTAGTATTAAAATAAGGAACTATATATGTTTGTTCTATGTTTGCTTCTACTATACATTGTTTTTCAATCATGATTCCTTCTAAGCAACTCTGATATCACATCGGATTTGATCCTAAGTTTTCCTTAGAGCTGTTACATTTGAAATAATCTATTTTAATATATCTTTTATTGTTACCTAGAATCAATTTTTCCTAAACAAGTTGTTGCTGATGATTTTGCTCTTGGTAACTACACAAAGCTTTTGCCTTTTATCAAGATTAAGATTGAGTATTGGATATTCTGGACTCCATTTTAACCAATCTTCTTTTCAAGTTCTTGTAAGCTATTCTAGTTTGTTTCCTTGTATCACCCTTGTTATTGACAAGTATCATTCTGGAATAGAATCTTACTTGTTTTTTGTAAGAGTTGGGCATTCACCAGTCCAATACTTCTCTAGTTTCATAGTCAATAAGCTGATCCATATACATCAACTTATTGTATTTAAGTGATAGAATAGCTTTACTGTATTCATTTGTTAACAAATAATCTTTAATTGGACTATTTCCAGTACTCCAAATAAAGATATCATTCCACTTCCAGCTATGAAAAGTTATCTTCATATCTCTAATCAATTTCAATACTTGTAATGTGAAGTTGCCCCTTCCCAGAAGATGGTTTAGTGAGTTATATGTGAGCAGGTTGAAAGATTCCCAGTATTTAATCTGTGATTGCTTTAATCTGATAATTGTTGTAATTCCAGTTGGCTCTAAGTCATTTAACTTATTGCATAATCCTGTTATCTGACTTTCTTTTTGCAACATCTAAACACTTTTAAATTGTAAATCCTGTGATGATATACTATACTATTAGGTATGGATTAATATAGTGTAACCTTATTTTTAAACAGCTTTCTATATACTATTGTTAGAACATTATACATTTGCCAGGATAGTATACTATACTGCATTCTGAATTCGATTCTAGGTATTAAGACTTTATTCAGAATATAAAGTGCTTATTTGTCAATTAACTTTTTGTTCTTTTAGAACTTGATAATCATATTAATTTCTTTAAGCATCCATTCTTTGAGCTCAATAACTGATTTCTGATTACCTGTTCAGATACCTAAAAATCTTGTATTTTAGTTCTATCCAATTCTCTAACTACTTCTCTGTCAACCCCTGCTTGGACCTCTTCTGGATATTGATTGGGATTATTAATAGTAATTAATACTGATTTGGTACTATTAATCTGTGAATCATTTATCCTGTAAAAGATTCTTGCTTCTTATAGAATCTTTGCATATCCTCTTTAGATCTTGCTATCTATATTATATCATCCATGAATGTGATAACTGTATACCTTGACTCCAGTTTTCTTTCAGTATTTACCTTTAAATCTGAATCCCAAGTCACTGACATTTTGTAGCCTTTTGTTTCATTATTCTGAATCTTGCACAATAAAGGGTCATAGAATATCCTTCATATAAGTGATAAGATGGTTTCTTGATCAATCCCATCTCCTGCTATGATTACTTCAGTTAGATCTTTCTCAAATATAATCATAAATTCTCAATTTTGAAATAGACTTATTCTGATTTGGATAAAGCCTTCTGATATCTTGATTCTATTCATTACCTTAATTAACATATTCAGACTAATAGTATCATATACTTTTGCTATGTCTTAGAAAAGTATTTATAACTCCTTTTTATTTTCTCTTGTTTCTTCACAAATATTATTGAGAATTTGAATCAGTTCTACTATTTTTTCTTCCAATAATCCTACATAATTAGGTCCTCTTAGGATATTGTTGATCTGGCAGATATTTTCTAATCTGTTTATAAGGATTTTGATAAAGTATTTTTATGTGATCTTCAACAATACTATTGGTCTGGTATTGAGGAGTTCACATCCCTATGGTTTTGGCTTTGCTATGGGATATATATGGCTTTATTTACATCTTATTGAAGTAACTTCCCACCTTAGAAAGCAGTTAAGCATCTTTTTAAGATATTCTTTTTCTTCTTGACCCAATCTTTTTAGCATTTTGTAATTGATTTGTGATCTCTCTAGGGCTTTGTTATTGGGAAGTCCTTAAAGCGTTTCATGTAGTTCTTCTTAGAAGATTGGCTTCAGTAGATCTTTATATCACCTTTTATTAATATAGTTTTTAGAATTGTATTCTTCTATTCAATTGAGTGGCTTACACCTTGTTTATTAGATGTTATTTATAAATATATATAAATTTATTTTATATAAATTTAACTCTCTAGCTACCTAATTAAATTCACTAAGGATCATCCTACTATGTGACTTATTGCCAAGTACTGGTATATACTTGACTAATTTACCAAGACTTTACCTGTTCTATAAAAATTTATTTTGAATAAATATATTATGTTCCAGTTGATTCAATATTGACTATAATGTTTCATAATTTCGTTGATTTCTAGAATGTATGATTTGAGTACAGTAGTTCTTTTATCTAATGTTTTCTATTTCTTCTTATCTTTTTTGATTATGTTTTGTTTCATTTTTCACTGAAAAAAAAGTTGATTCTCAGTTACCATTTGTCTTGAAGAATGGTCAGGAATCTGTTAATAATATTTTTGATAATTTCTTTTTCATTTTTTGCTATTATATGTTTCTTTATTATTTTTAGAAGATATTTTTTAATGTCCTTTTTGCAATATAGTTTTTTTTTAAGGGTTTATTCACTTTGAATTTTTTTAAATTTTTTGTTTAATGTTTTTTGGGGAGTTTGTTATTTTCTACTGTTAATTTTCTTGTTAATTATCTAGAGTAGTGTTTTGAAGATGTTTATGCTATTGCCTTTATATATCATGATATAAGTATTGATTTCGATATATTAGCAATTAATGCAGAGATTGTCTTTGTATATTATTGCTACCCTTTAGTAAAGCTTTTCTTTAGTTAGCCGTTCTAAGTTCAATAGTCTTAATCAGAAGGATCTGGTATTGTGATCAAGTCTATTGGTTACATCCATTGATATTTGAGATAGAGGTTTTTGGATTATTGATCTGCCCATGCTATACTTTGTAGCATATTGCTATTTGTTGAGGTTAGGTTGCAGTTTAGCATTCTCCAGCTAAAAATATATCTTACTTTAATGTGGTTTTTTATAGTTTCTAATATGGTGTTGTTTAGAATTTGATCATTCTATTCTTGAATCCATGGACTATTGCTATCCTTGATAGGGGTGAATATGATTTTTGAGGCTTTGACTATAATAGTTAATTCCTTGGCAAGTATGTCTGCTTTGTTATTATCTGGATTATTATTGTGTGCTTTTATTTTTTCATGTTAAGTGCATTTTTATTGTTTGGTGATATGATTGATTGTATTAATTAGAGTTTTTTTTAAGTGTTCTGATGATAGTTGGGTTTCCTTAAACTTTGAAAATGATATTGAGTGTTGCTTAACTATTACTGCAAATCAGAGTCTTAAAACAAAGATATGAAAACCTGCAAAATAATCAAAGGAAAATGGTAAACCCACTAACAGAAAGTGAGTATATTAAAATAGGTTTGAATAGGCTTAAAGTTAAAAAAGAAAGATCTGAATTTATCACAATCAAAAAGAGTGAAATTGAGGAAGAAGTTAGAAGATACCATCAGGAAACCTTCAAAAAGTGAGAGATCAACTTTAATAATCTCACTAATAACTGGAAAGAAGAATACAATCCTAAGAACTATATTAAGGCATAGTAATATAAAGATCTTTTAAATCATATTTCACAAGAAGAATTGAGTAAAACATTTTGAACACTTCCCAATAACAAAGCTCTAGGAAAATAACATATCAACTATAAAATATTAAAAAAGTTAGGTCAAGATGGAAAAGAATATTTAAGAAAAATGTTAAACCTTTTTTTAAAATGGCAAATAACACTTGCCAGTTGGAAACAAAACCATATTTATTCAATAGAAAAACCAAAGCCATGGAAATGTGATCTCCTAAATATAAGACCTATTATATTACTAGAAATCACAAGAAAATATTTCACCAAAATTCTAATGAATAGATTAAGAAACATCTGTAAGCTTAACAATGTTCTAAGAGGTTTGAACTTCGTGAAGCTACTAGGAGAAAGTAATGCTAAACTGATTCAGATTCTCAATAATATCTGTGAAGATGCAAGAAAAAACAAAAAAGAGTTATGGATACTTTTTCAAGATATAGACAAGACCTATAATACAATCAATTTGGATATGTTAACAAGGGTGATGAAAAGGATCAAACTTTTAGAAGAATTTATTAAGATTATAATAGGTCTGTTTCAAGATAGGGAATTTAGAATTATAATTAAAAATAGACTCACAAGATTAGTAATAGCTAAAGATGAAAATGATCAAGAAGAAACTATTTCACTTTTAATGTGCAGAGTTTTTTATAATCCTTTATTGTATAAAATTCAAAATGATAAAACAAAGGATTATGAAATGTTGGTTATCTGAGATTCAAGCCTAAAAGGAGAAGGGGTCAATAAAAAATTGAAATCTAGGCATGCAGTTATCATTTTTATAGATAATACTATATGGGTAGCAAGATCCAAAGAAGATATGGAAAAGATTCTGGAAGAAGCTAAAATCTTTTATAGAGCCAATAACTCTCAAATTAATAGTAACAAATCAGTACTAGTTACTATTAATAACCCTAATCACTATTCAGAAGAAGTCAAGCAGGAATCAATAGTAAAACAGTTAGAAAGCTAGATAGAACTGAACACATAAGATTTTTGGGAATCTGAACTGGTAATAAAAAGATAGTGGTTGAACTAAAAGAGCGAATACTCAGAGAGATCAACACAATTACATGAGCTCTAAAGAATAAAAGATTGACCGACAAACAAACACTCAATGTTTTAAACAGGGTATTGATACCAAGGATAGAGTTTCACATACAATAAGTATGCTATCCTGGAAAATGTACAACACTTTAACCATGGCATATAGAAAACTCCTTAAAAACAAGTGTAACTTGTGCAAATTTATATCCAATAGTGTAGTAAATTATCCAAAGATCTATAACTTAAAAAGTATTTGGATGCTACAAAAGAAAAATCAAATAACAGAACTATGCAATAGACTAAATAATCTAGAACTAATAAGACTACAATAATTATTAGAATCAAATAAGCACAAATAGAATACTAGGAACCATGTGATCTGCTTATTTATAAGTTATTAAAGCATATGCCAGGTGGAGATAACTTTGCACTTCAAGTAATGAAATTGGCCAAATATTTAGAAATAAGGTTTAAAAGCTGGAAATAGCAAGACATTTTCAAATGGAACAAAGGTAACTGCATAATCAAAGAGTACTTAGTACCAGATGAATATACGAAAGCCATATCATCACTTAGAAACAATAAGCTGATGTATATGAATCAGCTAATCACCTATGAAATTAAAGAACTAAAAAAATAGTGAATGATCCAATTAATCCAGAAAACCAGTAAGAGGCCCATTTCCGAATAGTATTTAGTGATAGAAAGGAGTATACAAAAAAAAAGATCCAGGACAGCTCATAAAATTCTAGAAAGAAGACTGGTCAAAATAGGATCCAATAATTACAAATATAAATTCAGATCATAATAAAAGACAAACACTCTGGATAGTAACAAGTAATGGGTATCAAAAAATAATATGGGAAAAGCTAAGATTGGAAGATACTAAGCAAGTAGTACAAATAGAACACTTCAAGTGTACTGAGTTCCCATATGCTCAGAAGACCAGCCTGACAAAATGTTTAAGATGTGCAGAAGATAAAAACATGAAGAATTGATATTGATGCATAATAGAGACAAAAAGAAATTGAACATATGATATCTCCTATCTAAACACAAGAAAATCCATGAAAAAAACTCAGCAGTTAAATATTTCAAGTTCCAAAATAGTTTTAGAAAGAACAATGGAAAAAACAATCCAAGATGATTACAAATCCAATCTAAATAGTAAAGTAAGTCAAATAGATATAGAGAATTGAGGAGAACAGATTATTAGAGATAATATAAAAGAAGGAGCATATCAAGATCCCCTAATTTAAATACTCAAACAGAATCAATAGTTTAAAAAAACATTGGTGTTTTACTTTGATAGATCTCTTATCGACCATGAATGTGAAAAAATAAAGATGGAAGTAGCATGGGTGCAAGTAGGAAGAGAGAGTAAAGAAAGTAAGTTCCAAATGGGAGTAGATGACTGACTATCATTCACTAGAGCTGAGCTAGTAGCAATAGTCACAATATTATTAGTTGTTCCAATAAATAACAAGTTCAAGATTTTTACAAACAGCCAAGCCTATATTGCCAAGTAGAAAATAATAGAGAAAGAGAATTCCAGAAGAACTCATAAAAGATGATTAAAGGAAAAGAACTGGTCCTTGTGGACAAGAATGTTGGATATTGTTAAAAAAAAAGAATTGAATCTGGAACTGATCAAGGTCAAAGCACACTTTAATGACTCTTACAATGAAGAAGCCAATACTCTAGCAAAGGAAGCCTTAACACTCCCTGTGATCAAATGAAAGAATCTTAATTCATCTAAAATTATTACCGAAATCAAATGATATGAAATGACTTTAAATAATTCTATAAGACAGTTTATTAAAAATATAAATAACAAAGTTACAGCTCATCAATGGACTAAACAAAACAGAATTTTGAACAAATGAAATCAATAGATTCAAGATCAATATGACTATACATAGGATTTGGTATAGGAAAGGATAAAGAATGATCACACTTGGAACACCTCCTTTAAAGATTCTCAAGAAAGAAGCTTTCTCATTAAACTAATTAATGAAGAGTTACCAATGCTTCCCAAATTGGCCATAAGAAGACCCGACCTATATAAACAAGTAGAGTATATAGCATGTAAACAGCAAGTAGAAACAATAGAACACTTACTAGAATGTCCAATATATAAAATCCAATGGCAAGAAATTTGAAACAAAGGAGCTGAAGACATTCTAAAAGATTTTCAAAAACCTCTGCATGATAAAAGAAAAGATATGGAAGAGAAAGAAATAAGGCTTCTAGTTGAAGACAGAGTAGAATTAAGAGAATTAAACAAATATATAGCCAGACTTATAGAAGAGACTACAGAAACAGATCAAAATATGCTAAACTTCTGCATAGGACTAATACGAAATAATCAAATATTGAAAATGTCAAACCTAAGATGTTGCCAGAAAAGAATAGGTAAAGAAGCCTGAAAGTGGATAGTAAGATGCAGAAAAAAATTTGCAATCAATTTCAAAAAAAGATCTGGAACAAAAGGTACTCAAGAATGATCGAGTAGGAACAAGCACAAGGGATCCATAGAGAAAACAAAATAAGAAGGTCAGCCAGTCTAATAAAACAGAATAACAAGACCACAACTATAAAAAGATCTGTATGGAAAGAAGAAAAACTTGATAATAAACGTCTGAAACAAACATTTTAGAAAGAGTAAAGTATGGAATAAGATGGTTAGGATTTTAACTTACGTCAAAACTCATAAAGAGGATCTACAGTAGTAATCTGTAGACAATGAAATTAGTAGTTGGAAGGGTTTTCACCTGAGCTACTGATGGAGCAATAAATCACTCCCAAAGTTACACTTAGAGTGGTAATAACCAAAACAAGTGAACTAATTAGAGATTTGGCTTTATTCTCAAAGAAGGAACCATAAAAGGTAGCAGATCAGGCACACTAATAAGTATATTGGACATATGGCTGGATAGTTCAGGGAAAAAAAATTATTATAAACAATATATTATGAAAAAAGTAAAAAAAAATATGCAAATTAATAGGATAGAAGACAACTATAGACAAATAAATAAGGTACATCATAAATTATATACTTATGCCAAGAATAGAATATCTATTAAATGATACAATACTGCCTGAAAATATATGTAATCTCTTAATGTGAAAAATTGTAATAAGATATAAATACAAGTGTAATCTTGCCAAAACCTTTTCCAATATTTTTCCATACAACTATACTAAATATAATATAAATTACATATAGGATAAACAAATATAATTGCACACAAGAAACTGAATAGAATGAATGAAAAATGAAGGTATACTAAGACAAATATTTAGGATGGAACTTCAAAATTTAAAGAATCTGTTCTAATTAATCAATGTAATAACAACACATCTTACTCAGCCCTTTCTCAAATCAGAATAGAACATAAATCATGATATCCTATGAATAATAAGGAAGTATGACTTTCAGTTCTATTTCAATTCTAAGTTCATAATCCTTTAAAGAATAAAAAGATAGATGACATAATCAAAGAGATAATTTTAGAGATCATATATAAACAATATAGACATATACTTTAAAAACACAATTTAATGTTTGTTGGACAAGTAATTAACTCCACAGGAATATAAACACTGCACTGAAGAAAATTGGATGCCATAAACAAAGTAAGGAAAAGAGACAGCCCAAAATAGTACAAGAACCTCATAGCAAGACTTACAAGTACAGTCAGAGTATAAACAGAATGAAAGATGAGACCTATAACTATTCAATATTTGATCAAGGCAGACTATTAACAAAGATTGATACATATAGACCATACAGGAGGCCATACTAAAACAAGATAAAATAGTCATAAATAAAAAGAAATACAATGACAATTCTAATATAGTAGTGTTTATATATTATACAAGAACAAAAAATAATCATTACTAAAAAGATACAAAGAATATAATCTCAATAAAGGGAACAATACATCATTAAGATTATATACTTTGCAATCTAAAATAACACACAATTCAAATTCCAATAGAGCAATCATGCATCTCAATCAAGGAAAACAAGGACAATATTACAACCACACTACACTATATAATATCCACAAAATCTATCTCCAAAGAACTAAGAATCTTACTGAAATCTTACAGGCAGAGTAACCTTGCATACAACTCAATATAAACAATAATAACCTGGAAACAATTGAAATTGGCAAGATCTTTAATCTCAATAAAATATAATTGGATATCTTGACTGTAATACAAAAACAAATAAAATATTACAAATATATTACAATCTATAAAAATAGATCAGTATTAAGCCATGGAATAGGCTATATATGGGCTTCAACTAATCATTAAAGATAAAATAGGAATAGAACATATTTTTCAGAAAAAAACTCAACTTCATATCTTCTCAACCAAAACAGAAACAATAGTCATAATAATAGCAATAAGTAATCTTAACAAGAATATTGCAATACACTTATATATAGATAGTCAAATAGTAATAATGAACTTGACAAATGTTATGAACTATATAAGACTTAAAAAATACAAGAAATCCAATCAGGCAATAATTAATACCTTCAACTATATCAGTAAACAATAGAATATGTATATAATACTACATAAAGTGAAGGCACATATTGAAATTCTCCTTAACAAAAAGTGAACAGATTAGTTAGAATCAATCTTATCTCATAGTACATAAAACTCAATCAAAAGATCATCAATATAAAAAGACAATTTTAGGGTTTACCTTCAATATAAATAATCTGTAACACAACAATGATAGACATTCCAGGAAAAACTTAATAAAACAAGTTATCAAGACCATCAGATTGATCAAGTGGAAACTGTTTAACAGAATACAAAACAACTTTATAGATGAGAATTTTAGAGACATATATTGATAGCATATATTTGACATCATATATCCATCCAAAATAAACAAACACAATATATCAGATCTAAACACAACTTGTGAAAGTTTAATTTCAACCTTTGATATAAAAAACTTCTAATCCTACACAAACTATATAGTAGACTCACCTTAATCTATAAATATAACAAGTGTACCAAATATGGGATAATAGAAGATACAATACACTATTTCCTATATAGCAACAATACTGAAATATTGAAGAGAAACTTTCACAGGATTCTAATTAAATATGTATCATTATAGTTTAAGAGGGAATACAAGAAAAATTTTAAGAACACTATATATATATGGATTTAGTTGAACAACCTCAAAAAGATTAGGCTTCTCATAAAGAAGGTAGTTCTATAAGAAATATCAATGGTATCTGAAACAATTCTTACAGATAAAAAACCAAAACCAAAATTATCACAAATATAATAAAAAAATAAAAAGAACTTCTATACAATATATAAAAGTTAAAATATAAGGAAACATATAATCAAGAAAAAATTAAAGATATATGGAGATAGAACAAACAGATAAAGGACAGAACAAGAAAGTATAAAATGAAAATAAATCCAATCACATTATAGTAATTCCTTTTAGACCTGACCAGAATAGTAAACAGTTATATAAATAAATACATAAAATATTAAATTAACATTTATTCCCTTTTATCTTTTCAAACAATAATTAGTATAATCTCAATAAATTAATTTCTTTTCCTCTGAAGAAAGGACAACAGATCATGAAATAATATATGGTTTATCAAGTTTACTATTACAAAATATATATCCCTAACTATAATCTTAGTCACCTTTTACAATATAATTTGAAAAAAATAATAAAAAAAGCTGTGCCAGTCAAAAAAAAATTAATAAGATTTTTATACTTTAAAATTTAAAATTAAAATAAATTAATAAAAAAATTTTTTTTTGTGAATAGCATTAAATGCATAACTTTATTCAACAATTAAGTTATTAATCAACACTAATAATCATTACATGAATAATTATAGCTAACTGCATGGGTAGACCCTTACAAACTCTGAAAACTCAAATTGAGAAAGAGAAAAAAGGTAAATAATAGCTAGCTACTAGTTTACTATTGACTAGTAAGAATGCTCACTGGGATAGTATGGTGGTGTGTGTGACAGTTTGATTAGTGAAATCAGGTTTTTGTTGTCTGGACCTGGAAACTAGTTTGGAGCAAGCTATAGGCCATGGATCTTTTCTTACTAGGGGTGTGAACCTAATAAGATGTGATTAACTTGTGCTGATCTTTTGGAGAGGATAGGCTGACTACAGTTTTTTGATAGAATCTTGGGAGAAAGATAAAACAAGAGGGAGTCCCATTGTCATGCCTCATGAGTTGAATAATGGTAGTATTATCAAGTGTTCAAATCAAAGGTTCTCATCTAGCTATTTACTTCTGACCACGCAATGGCAGTCTAGGTTCTCAGCAAGTAAGTCCTTATACTTTTGATGCTGCTAAATAAAATTCTTGCTATTACTACCTCTTCCTTATTCATACGGTCTTGTAAAGTAGCCAGTGATTATAGAAAGGCATGCCTAGAGTTTTGAAAATATGGTCTCCCTTGCCATAGATTCATCTTTCAATTGTGAGAAGTCTTGTTTGGTCCTTTTTATATATTAAGCCCACTATCTTAACCAGGGAAAAGCCTTGATGTTCCATGGGGTTGATAAAATGTTTCGGTGAGAGAAGGAGTGAAAAGTCTAAGAAGAAAACCTTGAAAAAAGGAAAAGCTATCCATTGGTAAGAAGGATATAAAATGAAGGGATAAGTGTGAACGGAGGAAGGATGAACAAGTGGAGGAAGTTAAGGAGTTGGATGAAAAAAAGAAGGATAAAAGTATTCTTATCTATGACAACTCAAGCATACACAAAGCCTCACTCCAGAAGTGTCCTTCCCTCAAAAGACAGTTCCTTTCATCTCAGACATTTGCCATGTACAGAGTTCAGGTCTACTCGTGCTTCTCTAGACGTAATACTTTCTATATATCAACAAGTCAGGCAACAGAGCCTCATATGAGTTAGCACATCTTAGACTTTGTCTGCTACATAGTTGGTAGTACATATAGAGTAAAGAAGGGAGAAGGGGAAAAGAAAACTTCCTAAAAAAGAAATTTTCACGAAGTAAAGGGAAGTGGAAAAAAGTTTTTAAATTAATAAAAATTTTTTTTTTTTTTTTTTTTTTTTTTTTTAATCCACAATCATGCCACAATGGCATGTCTTTATTGAAAAATTGAAAA
>CAJVPT010003136.1:0-15939 GCA_910592055.1 Acaulospora colombiana
TGAGTTTCCTTACATCTTTGTTTCCATATGTTATGTAAAAGCTCTTTTCATTCCTTCATTATGTTCATTATAGTTTCTGTCACTTTGTTTTTGCTTGATATGATTGTGTCAAGTGTCCCAGATATTTTCTTTAGTACTGTACCTCGGATCAGTAGGTTAAAGGTTCTGGGGTTGGCCAATTGTATCCATCTATATATGATCTCCTTGAAGCTCTTCCTGTATTCCTTGCTTATATAAGATAATGCATGTTTAATTAGGATCCTGTGGAAATTTTCCTTTAAGGTTTCTGCATTGTTGTTGCATAGGAAGGAGTGTACAAAGTCTTCTGTTATACCATATTTATGGCATTTGTTGTCCTTGTATATTAGTGGATATCTGTTGTGTAGTTTGGTCTTAGTTAGCAATTCTTCATACCAGAGATTAAAGTTGAATTTCCTCCTGTGGTGATCTTTCTTCGAGGTTGTATGTTTATTCATTTTGGATGGATGCAGGCTATTAAATGTGTGTTTCCAGTATATGTTTCTCAAGTTCTCTTCTGTAAATCTGTTTTGTGTTCTATTTAATAGTTTTTACTTAGTCAGCCTGATGGCCTTGTTGACTTGTTTCGCTAGGTCTTTGCCTGGGATGTTTATCTGTGATGTATCCCACATTATGTTTATTGGTATCAGTCCTTGGTACTGCTTTCTGATGTTGATGATTTTCCAGTTTGATTTTATGTCTAGTAAAATGGGATCTATCCGAGCTAACTTGTCTGCTTTCTCATTGAGGGGGACGCCTGTGTGTGCTTTTACCTTGTGTAATCTAATGTTTAGGTCCATCTGTTACCTGATGTGATTGAAGGTGTCTACTATTGTTTGGTTTGGTTTTTTTCTCTTTTTAATTCTGGTGGTATCCATAGCTTCTGTTAGGTTTGTTATAGCTGCCTGGCTGTCAGTATGCAAGTCAACTGTGGTGTTTCTGCTTAGCGTGCTTATTGCTGTGGTTATAGCCATTAGTTCTGCTCGCATTAAAAAGGCGTATAGCTATGTCTGTCCTTGGAAAATGTGTTGTGTTCCTGTTTCATCTTCTATGATTCAGCTCAGGCCCATGTGTGGTCTGTTGCCATAGCTTGATACTGAGCCATCTGTATATATTGTGATATGATAACAGTTTTTCATGTGTTGTTGGATTGTTGTCAAGGCGTCTAATTCTTTTTCGTTTAGCTGAAACATTTTGCTGATATTTGTTGTCTTCAGTTCAGCACTGCCTATATTGACTTGTCTGTAGCTTGGATTTGTCTGAGGGATTTCAGTGAGGTTTTTTAGCTTTTTCTTGATGGAATCTAGGGATATGCTGCATCGCAGAGCACTTGTTGAGCTACCTTTGTTTCCCTTGGATGAGATACTTATCCTTTCTACTGGAACTTGAATTGGGTGCTATTTCTTGGCTGCAAAGGTGCAGATTCCTGGTGCTATGTCTTTCCCTTCATTTAGGGGGCACTCGGTACACCTTTCTAGTGATGATTGCTCTCCTATTCTGGTATAGTGTTTGAAGACTACTGTATTGGAGCTATCATTCTATATCTTCTTGCTGATAACTTCTTTGTCTTGCTTGAGTGTTGCTCCCCAATGTGGTTTATATGAGTCTTCAATTACCAGGGATCTGCTTTGGTTGTATGTTCGGTAGGTGCTTGTTTCATCCTCTAATCTATCTTGTATACTAACTGAGCTTGTGAGGTTTTCTATGATCTCTTTGTACAATTTTCGTGTGTTCCTTTTCTTTATTTTATTTATGGCCCCGAGTTCTCTCCAGTATAGTAGTCGTGTTTCTGTTGAATTGATGATCTGTCCTATGGACATTAAGTTGTGTCTCCTAAGCATTTGTCTATACTGATGATATATTAATTTTGGTATTGCTTCTTCAATTGTGTCATCAGTTTTGTCTATCCTTTGGAGGATAGTGATCTTTGCATTAAAGTGGAATTGAAAACCATGTTTTCTCAGCATCCAGAGGATATTGTGGTCCAGGTTTTGTCCTGCCTTGAGGAAAGGCTGTATGAGATGCAATGTTACTGAGTTTGTTGACCAAAAAAGATTTTGTAAGTTTTGTAGTCCCATCCTGGAGATTTGTCCTAATGTCCCTTTGTTTTCCATTCTTTGTAACCAGGTTCTTATGTACAGTTGTAGTTGTCTGTCCCATAAATGGTTCAGGTTGTGTTCAGTATGATTGTATAGAAGGGTGTTCGGGAATGTGCTGGCAAGACTGCACTTGTGTTTGTACCTTGCTGCGAGTTTCCCCATTAGGGAGTTGCAGTCACTTTCAGGAAGTACCATGTCATTTAACAGGTATTCTATATTGGGCATGAATACGTGATTTATTATGTATCTCATTTGCTTGTCAGTGATTGCTTTCCATCGATTAGCTTGCTGGGTTTTTTTACTTTCTCTGCTATTAGCTGTTTTTGATATTCTTTTCTCCCGGAACTGTCCAGCCAGATTCCTAATAGTCTCATTGATGTACCAGGCTTGCTTCCTGTGACTGTTCCTCCTTTGAGTGTGAAGCTCCTTCTGAAATCTTCTGGTTGTCCATTGATGATTATTAGCAGTGATTTGAGTGGATTGATATCGATGTCATTGTGATTGTAGAATTCTGTGATGATGTTCAGGATCCTTTGCATTTTTTCTGGATTATCTACCAGCCATGTTGTATTATCCATATATGCGATTACCTTAATGTCTACGTGTTTCTCTGTGTTGGGCTCATTGATATCTCCTTTGAGCTTCGTTGTGTACCTGTAGCCTCTTCTTGAAGATTTGATCTCTGTCAGGAGTGGGTTATAGAATATGCGTCATAGCAAGGGGAGATTGTGTCCCCTTGGTCGATGCCATCTAGTACTTTGTAGCTGGGACTCAGTTCATATGTTGTTATGACCTGATTCTCTCTCTCTCTGAGCAATGCTTATATGATGTTGATTATTTTTGATAGTAATTTAATACATCTCATAGCATGTTCCAGCATTTCTGTGTTGACCGAATCATAGGCCTTTACCATGTCTTGACTCAGGATTCATAGTTTTTTTCTTTCTCTGCATGCTTGTTCTATACAAAGGTTGACTATGTGTATCAGTCCTTATGTACTGCTTCCTGGCAAGGCTGTCCAGTTGGATTCATTGAGTATGTTGTGTTCCTTGCATATGTATTATAGGCAGTCACTAATAATCTTTGTAAATATCTGCCTTACTGCAGTGAGCAAAGTAATTGATCTGGTTATTCTAATTCTATTGTGCCATTCTGTTGGTTTCAGTATTGGGTATATATGATCTTTACTCCATTCTCTTGACGTCCCCCCTTGTGTGAGAATCTTGTTGTAGAAGCATGTGAGCCAGGCTAATGTTTTTGGTCCAAAGTGTTTGTAAGCTATATATGAAATACTGTCTGGTCCCGGTACTGATTTTAAACTCCTGTCCTTTATTGTTTTTCTTATTTCTTCTGCTGTGATGTGTTCTGTGAGTCCATAATACCAATTGTCTTGGATTCTGTACTTGGTGCATACTGCTTTGACCATTTGATTGAAGTGTTTATTGATAGGGTTTTCCTGAGGTGGGTCCATATTCAATGTGTTTTGAAGCTTTTCTTTTGATCTCTTCTGGCTTTGTAATGATTTCTATCTAGTTGTCTGCTTTCACTATGAGTTTGTTGGTTACTATAGATCTACAGGATCTTTCTATGATGCTATTGATCATCTGTTTCTTGTTGTCCTATAGCCACTGTTGCCTTTTTTCTGTGTGCTGCTATATCTTTTTGTTTTTCTGATATTTTCTAATTATTCTCACTGCTGTTTTGTATTATACTATGTGTTCCCTGCATGTTTTTTTCTATTGAGTCAGGTAGTTTTGAGGATGGTTGGATTGCCATTCATTGAGCTCTGTTACTAGTTCTGGGAAGGATTCCTGTATCTTAATTAACTGTTTTTCGATCAGCTGTTCAGTCTGAAAGTTGAGTGTGTCAATGCATTTCTGTAACATCTCTGATAGTATCTGGATATTCACGATCTTTTTTTATATAGTTGGGCCTTCTCCTGCCTTTCTACTTCTTTTCAAAGACTTTATCTTGGGTATGTGTCTGTTTGTTACTTCCTGAATATGTTATTTGAAGCTATTCCATAGCGTGTCAATGTTTCCTTGATTCTTTATATTTCCCTGTTGTATTTATAATTCGATTTCATCCTTAAAGTTTCCCTATTGTTTAGCATCAGTTCTGTGCCAGTTATATCAGTGATTGTGCCTGTGAATTTTGTGTGTCTTCTGCTTGTCATGTTGCCACATCTCTATTCTTGTGGTTATAATTTCGTATCGCTTTTGTGCAAGGAGTCTGGATGGTTCATTATATGGGAGTTTCTTGATTGTCAGATGCTTTGTGGAGGATACCAGAT
This sequence comes from Acaulospora colombiana, assembly GCA_910592055.1. Taxonomy (NCBI): domain Eukaryota; kingdom Fungi; phylum Glomeromycota; class Glomeromycetes; order Diversisporales; family Acaulosporaceae; genus Acaulospora; species Acaulospora colombiana. Next base: position 4,411 of record CAJVPT010003136.1, read on the forward strand.
TTGATCAATTCTGTTGGCTGCTTCTCTGCTGTTTCTCCATATATATATCATTTGTATTGGGTTGTGTGTTCTGAAAGTGTTCTCGAAGTTTCTAGTGATCAACCATTCTAATAGCTCTGATTCTGGCCAATGATTGTTTGACCTTTTAGTGCTATATTATTTATTGATAGAGTGGTTTGGTGTAGCATTGAAGTCTCCTCTTATTACTATGCATAATGCCTCTTTCTCTGCTTGTATTATTCACTCTTGGATCATATCCTCTATTGCTGACTGTATCCTTCTGTTCTTGTTTCTTGGTGGGAGGTATACCCCTATTACCCTCAATTTGTGTCTACCTGGAAATGCCATGTCTATTGCTATTGCTCTATCCTCTATCTCTTGTTTCCTATAAATTCTTCTTGCAATGTCTTCATGGATAGCAATACATATCCCATGTCTGATCTTCCTTGTAGGGGTCACTGATGTTATTAGTTGATATCCTGGTTGCTTCCAATGTCTAATTTGGTTCATGTCTCCATTGATCTCTATAGTGATGATAATTTCCCATCTGTTCTCTACACAGAATTCTGTCCATAATTTGCATTTGTTTTCTTCTATCATACCTCTTATATTATGTGTCATAATTGTTCATATTGGGTAATTGTTTATTATTTTGCTATCATATGGTATCGTGCTCTTGTTTGTATATATATCTGTGTTTTGGGTTGTATATCTATGGAGAAGTTGATTGCTTGGTGCTATATCATTTGTTTTATTGCTTTTTTTTCTCTGGGAGTGATTCTGAGTATTGTCTCTCATATTATTGGGATGGTTGTGTTCTAGGGCGACTGTCTGTTAGGAGAGCTTGAAGAGGTTGATTGCTTCTTCCATCGTTGAGCTCATTTTGTTGAGTTGTTGTTGATATGCTTCCTGTGTTCTCCTAATGTTCTGGATCCCTGTGCTTGTTATAGTGTTATTCTTCTCGCTGCTAGTAGGTCTGATTCTACTAACTCTTCCATAAGTTCACCTATACTCTCTGGGTATCAGTTGGTGCACTCCTGTTCTAAGATATCAACTCTTTCATTCAAATCTTGAAGAGAGTTCTTCATTTTCTTAATCTCTCTTTGGATTGCTGATAAGGCCTGCCAAATGTCTTCTGCATATTAATTGGTGTTGGGACTTTGTCCATATTTAAAGATGCTTGCGTAGCTCCTATTGTCTTTGTTCGTTCGTAAGTTTTTGGTAATGCCAGTATTGAAGCTTGTTTTATATCATGATTGTGATGGAATCCTTAGGTTGTTGAATCTATTGATGTATTGTCTTGGGGGAAGAGATTCAGATTTGTCTGAACATGTGTGCATGTTGTGTTCTGGTGAGCTGCAGATAAGACACAATCTTGTTTTCTAGTTGACCTAGATTGTTTGGATTTCTTTGATTACTGGGGCCACCGATTTCACGTCTAGCAGTCCTTCTCTGTTCTGAAAGGTGAAGATAGCGAACCTCTTAGTTTGATTGTTATTGTGTGGAGAATATAGACTGATTTTGCTTTTGTGCTAGTAAAGGTTACTGTTAGATCTGCCGCTGTCATATCTGGTGGTAGGCATGTGAGCATAGTGTTGAATCATTCCCTTTGTTCCTTGATTTCATATGTTTTATAATAAGGGAAGATTCTGTAAGAGTATAGATCTTTTGTGAGTGTCCAGTCCTGGCTAATCTCTAAATAGTCTGATGTATTAAAAAAGATGATGTTTGCTGTCTGGAAAGGCCTGCTCTTTGCAAGGTGATATAATCGATGCTGATTTGTTTGTCGAAGAATTCTGCTAGGTCTGTTTTGGTAAAGTGTTAGGGAACATCCCATACCCGAATGGTACAATAGTTACTTTCTTGGGATCCCAATGGGGCAGTCTTTTTGAATTTAATGTTTTCATAGTTAGTGATCTTCAGCTTGCATGCTCTTTATGCATCCTCTTGATTACTAAAAATGGCTGTGATTTGGGCCTTTCCTATTGGATACTTGTATCTTACATATTTCAGGAAGTTGAAGTGTCCCATTTTTTGTCTGGTGAAATCTAATTTCTTTACAGATGTTTGTCCTGGTACCCTTTCTGGATCGATGAAGGCTTTCCATGGCTTGGAAGTTTCTCGTTAGTTTTGACAGTTTTGTGGTGATGCAGATCTTTCACTTGTGCCTCTCTGATTATTATAACTGTATCCTATCTGATCAGTAATATCCGCTTGTTTGTACTGAGTTTGTACTTCTTGAATGCTTCTGTCTTCAGACTCGCAGACTGTGACTGGGGATAGTGCTTTGCTGCTTATCAGTGCTTCTGCTGGTTCTGGTGTTTGCCTTGTCTCTTCTACTTCTATTTCCTTAAGCTGCCTGGAAGTGTTGTTGGTTTCTATTTCCTTTCCTTTGTTTACTGAATGCTTCGAGAGTGCTGTTCTGGTTCCCAGGGATGTGTGTCTGAGTTGTGATGTGGGTGTTGTTCCTTTTGCCTTCAGGACTCTTCCATTGTTCTTGCTGATCCTGTTAACATTGTACTTTGATGTTGTTTGTCTTTCTGAGCTCCTCAGTTTTCTAATAGTGGCCATTCTGAGGAGTGTTGCTACTTTGTAGCTGGAAGCGAGTTCTTTTGTGTTTTTGCCTAATAAGGAAATTTTTTCAATTTTGAGATTTTCAGGAAAGAGGTTTGATTTGGGATTATATACAATATTATACTATTGTTTATTATATTATATTACAATTTAAATTTATATACTATATTATACTATATATTATTTGTCATATTACATATATATTATATTATAATTCAAAGCTATTTAATATATCAATTACAATAAACCTGTAAATTAATAGAACAGTAGTAGTACTCCAATATCACAATCATAAGATCTATAGATCAATACCAATTAAGAACCAAAAATCAAAAATTATCTTCTAATTAAGTTTTATCAGTTATCTTATGAATGTTATACTAATCTTTTAGAATAAGATCAAATCAAGTTAGGCTATAAAAAATGGATTTCTAATTTCTATCGATCAGGAGTGAGATTTACAATTATATTACTGAAAGAATTGCATGAAAAAAGCTTTTGGTCTAGCCTACCATAGATACCTCATAACTCTCCTACCCTGGAAATCCCCAGAACCCTGCTTTTCTAGCACAGGATATTCCAATATAATACTCCACTTAATTGAAAATTCATTAATAAAAACTGATTTAATGCCATGACTAGTAACAAAGAAGGTAATGTGCCCTTTGCTAAAATCTGAGTGAATAATATTTAATAATATTGAAAAGTGCTATACATCTTATCAGATATATATGAAAAAAGACTAGCTTAGTGAAACAATAAAAAAATTATATATATATAATACTAACTAGCCTAACTTTACTATTAATAATTGTATATTAATTATTTAGCCCCTAGTTAGGTCTACCTACTTAAGAAGTGATAGTAGGTCTATATAGGACAAACTGCAATAGGTTATTATTAATCTGCATATATATAGCAATAAATAGTTTGTATGAGATTATTAATGTCATATTAAGGATTTCATTATCTAGACATTAAGTTAATTCTTAATAAAAAACTTGTATCTAATGTTTGTTTAGAACAGAAGCTCAGCCTCATTCATTAACTTAATATAGTAATTTATGATTTTTAATTACAGGGAATACATATTTATATCATTTATGTTGACAAACATTTCTAGAACCCTACTTTTAAAGGATCCACCAGACAGCTTGTTGCCTGGAAATATCCAGTCAGATTAAATTTCTACTACTACCTATCTAGGAAACCTAGACACCCCTATTTTTAGATCTTTAATCCTTCCAGATTCCTCCCAACCAACTTGCCAGGCTTGACTTGCTAGTTCTGTGAAAGGAGAAGTACACCTTTCAAATGGTTCTGATTAATGTGGTGCTGTTGCTGGTTTTGGTACCTTTCCCAGATTTGTTTGTGTTCAGCCATGTAGATTGTGCCTTTTATAGGGAGAAAAACCCGCTTAGAACCAGAAGTGGGAAAACTCTGTTTGTACGAAACCGGAATGGGGATGATTGGTGTTTTCTTAAACCTGGTTGTGTTTTTGCATCATAGACGGTTTTTCCATTCCTTAAATCTTTCACATGGCCCTTATGTGATATTGAACTATGGACCTTGTGATTGTGACCTGAGAGCACTACCAATGTGCTATAGACCCACAGGTCCCTTGTATCTAATTTTTTTTTTTTTTTTTTTTTTGCCCTCTGTTAGACTAATTACGTATGCTTTATTAAACATTTGTAAGCTGTATATATAATATGAGATGCTAAAACTAATTCTTTAACTAACTCACTCGTCTAAGTTATTTTACCCTTTTAAGTGTAACTTTGGGAGTAATTTATCGCTCTGTTAGGAGTTCAGATGAACACCCTTCCAACTTCTAATATCATTGCCTGCAGATTACTACTGCAGATAGGTTCCTTGTATCTAATACCAGTTATGGTTTAATATATATATATATATATAATGTATATATATCAATCACAACTTTGTCACTTTATATTACTATTTATCAATTTTCAAAAATATCAAGAAAGCATTCATTTTCAGCTTTACTTAACAAAAGTTTAAGAAAAAAACCTAAAAAAAAACAAAAATTACTTGCAACTGTAATAAATACAATAGATTACTTGTTGATCCACAAATAGAATTTTTCCATAAATATTAAAAAACAAAGGTAAATATTCAACAAATAAAGAATTTATATTTTGGCACAAAACAAAAAATATTTTATCAAGTCGAATTATATCATTAAATAATAATCAACAAAATCTGTGATTATATAATACAAGTTCTAAAAATAATAAATCTGATATTAACGATAATGAAAAAATAGATAATATATTTGAAGATTATTCAGCTCTAAAATATGAATTTTTATCAAATTTTAGCAAAGTTTCAGATAGTCATTTTATATAGATTTTGTTATAAATTATGAACTATAAAATTTGATTTGATTTATCAAATAATATAACAGATACACTACTAAAATTTATAAAATTGGTATTAATTGAAATTGGTGATAAAGAATTTGAATTCTTTTATGAGTTTTTATATATTACCAATAATATACTTGAATTATCAAATTTGTTTATTAATTATGTAACATGTCATTGATATCACAAATTATATAACAGGATGATGTTCTTGATTTTTAAAAAAACAATTGACTATCAGTCATAAAATATATTAATATTGAATTTTCTAATTTGACAGTAAAATAAAAAAAAACTTGCAATTATTTACTGTCTACACAACTAGAAATATTAAACAGAAATGTAATTAATTGACTCAATTTCTATTATTTGATATTAATTGTTACAAATATATCAAAATCTGAATTTTGAGTCTAATCTTTGACATTGGATAAATCAATTAAGTATTGACAAACTTTTATATGATATTTATAATAGTGATATTTGAAAAACTTTTAAAGATGAAAACTCAAAATTATTTTTTAGCAAAGAGATGGCTAATTTACTGTATATTTGAAATTGATGTTAAATATCAACTTGTTTTAACTATTTATAATAAAATGTATAGTACTGGAGTTTATATATGACTATTACTAATTTTCCATATGAAATATGATTTAAGGACAAAAATATATGATTTTTAATATATTACCAGGTCCTAATGAACCAAGTTTACATCAAATAAATTATTATCTTTCTTCAATTGTTAATAAATTGATGTAGCTATAGAACTGAATAAAACTCAATTTATCTGTCAAAAATTAAAAGGAAAAATAATTCAGGCAGGCTTAATTTTAATTTTATATAATATTCTTGTAGCACAAAAAGTGTGTGGATATATTTTAGCACTAGTGTAATGTCATTATTACAAGAATACCAATTATAAAAATAATTATTACAATTTTAATAGCATGAAAAATACAAATAAATGGTTTATATTAAGAGATTTGAAAACATATAAATAAAATTCTGTGAATAAAGATGCTATAACTAAAATATAGTATAAAAATGTTTTGTCAGTTAGATAATCTGAATTTCTTCACCTTCCTTATTTTGATTCAATTCAATATTTAGTTATTGATCATATATATTGTTTTTTCTCAGATATTGATAAATAGCTATTAAATAAATATAAATTGAAGAAGAAATACTGATGAATAATATATTATATGCAATATAATCAATGATAAAAATGTTCAAATGCTATAAGATATTGATCAAATTTTAAGAAAAGTAAATAGTGACAAAAAATTTTTGAACTTTACTGTCAATTAATGAAGAAATTTTTAAACAATATATACAACTATAATTTTATGAAAACATCTTCTAGATATGAATCACCAAATTTTAGCAAATTTTGTTAAGATTTGTCAAATATTAGTATGTCAAATTTTAAAATAAAATTCATTAAATAAGATTTATGAAAGATTAATTACAATGATTAAACTAATAGAATAAAAATATGGGAAAGAAAAAATTATTTCAAATCTTTATTTATTTATTTTTTTTAAAAAAATTGCTTGTTTAGCCTTGCATTTAAATACTACAAAAAAAAAGTTAGATAACAGGACTGCACAATAGATTGAATAATCTTGGACCAGTAGGATCACAATAATTATAAGACACAAACAAGCACAAATCAAATATTGGAAACTACTCAATCTATTGACTTGCGACTTACTAGACTATCTTATGGATAAAGACAACTTTTCACTTCAAGTAATTAAGTTAGTCAGAATTATGGAAATTACTTTTCAAAGTTGGAAATGGCATATATCTTTGAATAGAAAAAAGGAAATAGTTTGATTAAAGAATATTTTTTACCTGAGGAGTATAATAAAGCCATACTATCACTAAGAAACAATATGTTGATGTATATAGATCAGCTTATTAACTATAAAACAAGTGAAATGAGAAATTGGTACATGCTCCAACTTATTCAAAAAATAGGCAAAGTCCATATCTCAAAATAGTTCTTAAATATAATTAGGATGTTTTCTAAAGATTTTCTAAATCAAATTATACAGTATAATTATAGAAAATAGATTGGATAGAATAGGAACCAATAAATTTTACAGTTTGCTCTAACTGTAATAAGAGAAAAAAATATGAATAATTAAAAAGAACACAAATATGGGAAAAGCTATAACAAGAAAAATCTAGGAAAAAAGCAAGGATTGAATACTGCAGGTGTTATAATAGTGAAAATGGACAAGAGACAAAGCTAATTAAATGTATAGGTTGTTTAGAGGATTTTATTCAAGAATAGAGTTGCATCATAAAGGAAGATATAAAAAATATATATATAATACTATATCTTAATACAAAAAAAAAGTACTAAAAGAGCCCTGATACTAACAATACCATGTCTCACGATATCTCTGGAAAGTGCAATCAGAAAAACAATAGATAGTAATCAAGTATTATATAAAGTCTGCAGGGATCATTCCAGCAGTTCACTTTTGAAGGTGCCAAGATGAATTATATAAATATAGAAAGTTGGGAAGAAACAATTATTAAAGAGAATATTAAAGAAGGAGTATATCAAGATCACTTAATAGAGATACTTTAGTGTAATTAAGAATCCAAACAAAAATTAATCTTCTATTTAAATGGATCATAATTAATTATAATAGTGACAATATGAAGATGAAAGCAGCATGAATCCAAATAAGTGATACAGAAAAAGAAAGTCGATTTCAAACAGGAGTAGATAGTTGACTCTTATCCATATATACAGAACTAACAACAATAGTCACAATACTTCTAATAGTTCCAATAGATAACTCAATTGAAATTTTTATAGATAGTCAAGCCCGTATCTCAAAATAAAAAATAATTGAGAAAGATAATTCAAAAAAATATATAAAAGATAGTTAAAGGATAAAAACTAGTTATTATAGATACAAATGACAGAGCTGATCAAGAAAAAAAATCTAGATCTGAAACTTATCAAGGTCAAGTTACACTCTCAAGATCCCTATAATAATAAAACAGATACTTTAATCTAAAATGCTCTAAAACTCACAGTGATAGAATAGAAAAATCTCATATTATATAAAATCCCTACAGAAATTAAGTGATAGAACAAAACTTTAGATTATCACATAAGACAATTCCTCAAGAAGATAAATAACAAGACTATAATATATAATTGGACATTATAAAACAGAATAGAAAGAAATAGAGCCATCAAATTCAAGAACATCAAGGCCATAAAAAGCTTTCTTATCAAGATGACAAATAATGAGCACCAACACTAAGTAAACGAATAATAAGAAGGTTAGACCTATACAAGCAAGTAAAATGTATTGCATATAATCTTTATAAAGAAAAAACAATTAATCACTTGCTAGAATATCCAATATATAAAGAATAGATAAAGAAGATATAAAATAAAGGGCTTTAAGAAGTTTGACAAATTTCAGAAAACTCTTACAAGAAAAAAAAAAGAAAGTAGAAAAAAAGAATACTAGATTAATAGTGTATGATAGTGAAGAAATAAATAAAATAGACAAATGAATATTCAGGCTAGTAGAATAGTTCTCAGCAACTTTTCAGAATATATTAAGTTTCTTTACAGAATTAATAAAAAGTGAACTCATCTTTGAAATGGTGAACCTTAAATATTATAGTAAAAGAATTGGAAAAGAAACAAAAAGATGGATCAAGAAACTACAAAGTATGACTTGTAACCAGTTCTGGAAAAAGATCTGGAACACAAGAAATGAAGGATAATAGAATTGAAAATATTATAAGGAATCCAAAAGAAGAATAAGATAAAAAGACTTTCTAATCTCCCAAATACTAAAACTATGTAACTAGAAAAAAATCTCTGATACTAGAGAAAGAAAGATTAGAAGATAAATACTTAAAATATATCTTATCAAGAGAGATTAGATTTGAAATGAGATGATTGAGTATTAAGTAATGCCAGAACTTGAAAGAGTAATCTGCAGTAGTGACTTGCAGACAATGATATTAAGAGTTGAAAGAATTTTTATTTGAACTCCTAATAGAGTAATAAATTATTTTCAAAGTTGTACTTAAAGTAATAATTACAAAACAAATAAGCTAGTTAGTGTTTTTTAGCTTTATAGATTCATATTATATATACAGTTTACAAATGTTTAATAAATACTATAACTAGTATGACAAAGGGTTAAAAAAAATAAAAAAAATAAAATAATATTAAATAAATAATATTAAACTAAATTAAATTATCAACTATTTGTCTATTAGATTTCTGATTCTTTTATTAACTATTCTCTTGAATTCAATATCTTGTTCTTTTTATCTTTTGTTCATGATTTTTTATAATATTGGTTATTTTTTTGTATATAAATTACTATTTTTTTTCATATTTATTAAAGCTTAATCTATTAAAAAACTTCCCCCGCTGATCCTCTTTTTTCTCAAAAATTTTTTTTTTTGGTAATTTTTTGGAAAAAAGCAAACTTGGTCAAACACACAAGGAAAACAACATATTTTTCAAACCAAGCTACCAAGCTTTTGCAACACACATACAACAAGCCTTTTAGAAACATCAAGGAAAGAGATATACATTGTTTTACTAACTTTCTTTACTTCTTTTTCTTAAAATTTTTTAGGAGAAAGAAAAGAAACTTGTAAACTGATTCACAGTCAGAAAAAGGGAGCCAATATTAACTTCACACAGCTTACAGCCAGGCCAGTGCAGGTTAACACCTTTCTTGACACTGCAAGGAACCTAAGAAACAACTAAGTTTACTCGATAAATCAAGTTACTTCAATCACTCAAAGGCTTAGAAGGATATCAAAGCTCCCCAAGGACAAGACAGTCTAAACGTATATACACATATAAACAACATACCTATCCTTCATATTGTTACATGAACATGAACACGTAAAAATGGACAAGCAAAAAAAGTATACATGTAAAAGTGATAAATAAAACACACACATATACGTATAACTTGTGATCCAAACAAGTTGATTGACATTCCACACAAACACAATAACAACTTGTAAAATTTGGATAGAATCTTCAATATCAATAAACAAATAAATCAAAACAACACAACAAGGTTTTTTTGCATTACCTAATCAAAATATAAACAATAACAACTCAGAGAGATTTATTCACGATCCAAAAATAGAATAACTGACAAATATAAACAAGCAATCACGTGATTTACCAAATAAATCTGAATTAGCAGCAAATATGAATAGAGCACAATGTATATTACAGATTGTCTGTACATTGAAAAAAACTTTTTCCCACTTATATTAAAATTTTTGAAAATTTCCTTTTATGGTAACAACCCAAAGTTCACAAAGAGCCTCTTAAACAAACATGTTCAGAAGGTCTCCTAGAGTCAAGGATATGATGGCAAACTATACTGGGGAAAAAATTATCATTGGCAGTGGTAAAATTGCAAGACCACTTCTTAAGATCAAACTCGTAAGCAAATTCAATTCACTCATCAATACGAAAAGAAACAGAATGACAGTAGACAAAGAAAAGGAGGCAGCAGCCCCAACAACTATAGAGGACCTTATTTAAAACCAAGATTAAAGCATGGAGCTTGAGAATGCAGAACCAGACAACAGCACAAATCCCGAAGAGGGTACCATAGAAATCCTCAAGACAACAGAAGAAATGAACACTGAATCTAGGTTACTATCACTGGTAACATTAGCATCAATAACTGCAATGTTAAAAAAAGGGAAAGAGTCCCTAAACGGCACAGAAAACATCACCAAAAACTATTACAACTATGAAGAAGAGCAGAGACTGAGGGCCACTGCCACAAAAGGGGCAAACTCCCAAGAACCCTCAGACACACTTGGTTCAGGAAAGATTTACATAGACATAGAGGAGCTGCCTGGACTTTCAATAGAGAAGAAAATTCACCAAGTACGCAACAAACTGAGGCACTTATCAACCCTGAAACATGTTCATATCGAAGTGCCAATCGGATCTCCAACTATTGCAGCCATCTTTGACAATTACCACGAGGCCATAGCTGCATGTGAGATTCAGATCATTGATAATGAAAATTCTAAATTTAGACTAGCATCCCAACTTGGCACCACAGAATGCAAATCCTAATCCATCAGAATCTGGGACATCCCCAACCATTTCCAAAAAAAGAATATCGCAACCTTATTTCAAGACAAAACCCAGATTGAATATACTGTATAACTTTACAACTAGCAGGACAAGTCAAATCTGAAATTGTCCAAATCAGTACAATGAAGGCATACGAGGAACAGGTCCAGAACTGGGCCATCTACAAGAACACCTTCTGTATGAGGACATATCCAATGGTCAGAACCCAAGTTACAAGAGAGAGAAAAACCAGTACAGTGCAACCCTCGCCAACCTCCCACAAGGAACTTCAGTAAAAGAACTCAAGGAAATAATCAAACAAACAGAAGCTCAAGCAGTATACATCCCTCTCAATTCTACAAATCAAAATAAACGCTTTGCCATCCTGTATTACAAAGATGACAGAAACCTAAACAGAGCAAGAGACATGAA
>CAJVPT010003137.1:0-15932 GCA_910592055.1 Acaulospora colombiana
TCATACTTTTGATAGAAATCTCGATTTCTATATAGTTCCATTGAGGGATTAATGTGTATTGCTGATTTTGGGTAGGGATAGTATGTATTGTTCTGTGTCCAGTAGTCATGCCATTAATAATATTGATAGTGACTAACTGATCTGTTTTTTCATTATATTTGTTTCTAATGTGTGCTTTGACTTTTGTGAATTCTAGTTTGAGGTGATTTTGTCTAACTATATCACAGATATTTTGTAAGATTCCTAGATTTTTTTGTTTTCTAAGATTATATATATAATTTGATTTTATTATTTTTCATATACTGTTAATAGCAATCTGACTATCTGTATATATGTTTGCCCTGCTATAGGTGGGTAGTATACTTACTGCTATTATAATGGCTGCCAATTCAGCTCTGGTTGAGAAGATAAAGTTTTTTATTTGTCCTTGAAATTGTACTTCTTGATTCTCTCTAGTGATAATGATCCAGACAAAACTCATGTAATATTGGTTATCATGTTGTGACATAGAGTCATCTGTGTAAATTTCGAAATTGATATCATTTTTAATTTGAAGTGCAATGTTTGTTAGTTCACTAGTAATATTGTGTTCTGTGTTTACTATTGTTTTAAGTTCTTTTATGATGTGATGCATTTCTGTATTTGGGCTCTCTACTCTATTATGTTTAGTTGAGAGTAAAGTGTGCTGCTAATTTTTTAGTGCAATTGAGACTGAGTTGGGAAATACTCTGTTTCTTAATATGGTGTTGACTTCTGAAGGATTAGATCTGGTTAATATCTTGTTGCACTAAATATGAATCAAAGTGTGCTTCTATTAGTAGTTGTGAAAGTGCACTTAGGCTCAGGTCTATTATTTTGGTTGATGTCGCAACCATCACATTCAAAGAGTGGAGACTGGTTGGGAACTTGTGTATAGTATCTATATAATGTGTGGTTGTTGTCTATCTTTTTTTGTTTTCTTTCTATTACTGTGTGGTTGTTTATAGTTGTGGAATCCAGTAAGGTCTCATTGTTTGTGCTTCAATGAAAGAACTGCATTATAGGAAGTGATTCGTGTATTCTTGTTGCTCTTTTGAGATTCATGATATGAAGATATATTGTAAATTGAAGAACCATATGGGGTTGAGCCTGGTACTGTCTTTCAATAAATTCTGATAGCTTGGCACCATTATAGAACCTTTTTCCTGTCACCATTGAGGAGTTGTCCAGTGAAGAGTATATTGTGTCTCTTTAGTCCTGAGTGGATTTTCCTATATATCTCTGGCTCTACTATTTCTTCTATAGTAGTATCTACTTTTTCTATCATGTGAAAGTTGCTATTATGAACTCTGTGAAAAGTAAAGCCATGTATTCCAAGCATCCAGATTGTATCGTGTATTAAGTTTCTTCCTGGTTCAAGCATGGAGACCTAGATATTGTTATATATCTCTCTAGTAGATCAGAATATATTTTGCAATGTTTAAAGATGGTGGGGAGCAATATCTCCTGTGATGTTCTCTTGGTTGATCCTAGTGCACCAGTTATTGACATGTAACTGAACTTGTCTATACCAAAGGTACATTATATTATATTTGTGTTGATTGTATAATATACTGTTGGGTACTGTTCTAGCAAGTCCAATTTTGTGCTTGAATACAGTTGTGAATCTGCTCATCAGTTGGTTGCAGGTTTGTCAAGTTAGGATAATATCATTGCAGAGATATTCATTGCTGGACATGAGGACATGATTGATAATATATTGTGCTTGTTTATTGTTTACTTTTTTCATGCCGAGAAGTGTATATATACTTGCGATTTTTTGTTTTATTAGAGCTTTCTGGTAGTCTTTTCAGCCAAAGCTGTTATACCATACATCGAGGATTCTAACCGGTGTATTTGTCAGGCACTCCTGTACTGTTTGGCCATTTATTTGGATTCCTAGCTGGCATTTCTTTTCTGTTGCATCAATAGCAATTAGTTGTGACTTTGCTGGATTGACTTGAATATCATTTATATAATAGAATTCTTTCTCTGTATGCTCATCAGCCAGGTAGTATCATTCATGTATGCACTGACCATGATGTTGGTTGCCTTTTCTGTCCAGCCCTTTTTTAAATCAGTACAGATTTTGAAGCTAATTGTATATTTTTTGTGACGTTGACTGACTATTGAGAGAAGGAGATTATAGAAAATTCTTCAAAGGATTGGAAATATTGTGTCACCTTGATCAATTTTATCTCTTATTTGGTATGCTTCTGTCAGACCAAAATAGGTTATGACTTCATTAGATTGCTCTTGCAGTATGTTGTTGGGGATTTGTATGATTTGTGTTGATATTTGTATTTTTATAGAGCTAGCTATAGCATTTTGATATTGACTGAGTCATATTTTTTGGACATGTCTTGGCTTAGGATCCAAGCTTGTTATTTGTTCTTCTTTGCATGTTTAATGACATTGTTTAAAATATGTATAGGGTCCTATGTACTATTTCCTGGAAATGCAGTCCAGTTGAGTTCAGATAATATTTTGTGTTTGGCAAGGCAGGTAGTTAAATGATCAGTAATAATATTAGTAAAGATCTTTCTTCCTGCATCCAGGAGTGTTATGGATCTAGTTATGTCGAGATTGTTTGCTCAATCTTTGGATTTGGGTATAGAATAGATATAGTCTCTGCTCCATTCTTTTGGTGTTATTCCATGTTAAATTATTAAGTTGAAAATTGTACACAATTCTGTTTTTGCTTTGCCTTGCAGATGTTTGTATGTGATATAAGGAATTTGATTTGGCTCAGGAGCCTTACAAGCTATTAAATAAATAATATTGTTAATAAATTTATTTATATTATTAATAACTGCAATAATTACTACTTGATGAATATGCTTTTCATAATACATCTTCCAAAATTTTCTTGTGAAGCCTTCAAAAAACTTTAAATATTCTAACTGAAAATATTTCTTTATATACTGGCAAAAATCTTTAGGATTTACATATATTTTTTCAAAAATGACTTTTTTCACAATACCCATGACTACATGTTATTATAGAATTAAAATGCTATTGAAGTTCTTTGAAGAATAAAATTAAATATTACCTTGATAAAATCTTATTTGATAATTAAATATTGACTCACGTGAATTTCATTTTCTAGATGGATAACCTTATTCTTAATGACTTTTTGATGTTCTAATAACTAATCAATTTTTATAAAGACTTTATAGGACTTCAAAAGCCTTTTGATTACTATATTAGAAACTAAATATACAAATTAATATTTATTTATTTTTTTTTTTTAACACTTAATTCACCTATTTTATTGATTGTGTATATAACATGATATTTGCATGAATGTATGTATGCATAACATTTACATTGATTTATAGAGAAATTGTGTAAACTATTTTCAATGTTTAAACAAAACAATAAACCCAATTGGTAATAAGCACTTACTGCCAATGGCAGTGGGGCTCAGTTTTCTTATCCCTTGTAGCTTGTTGTACCTGGTTAAAGGAACTAATGTGCCTAGACTCCGCTAGTGTGTTCAGAAAGAATATCAAGAATTGTTAGAATGCCTGTAATTATTTGTTCCATTGTCTTGATTTATAGTTCTAAAGGTGTATGTTTTTTTCACCGTATAGCTTTGGACCTTAAATGTTTTCTTTTTGAGGGATTGTGTAATTCCCATGGCTTTTTTCCAAATTTGGATCCAGAGACATCTATCAGTCCATATATTGTAGATAATAAATCTAATTTTATGGATTATGCTATAAATGGTTTCTGTTAGTACATTGAATAGTATGAAATGGCTAATAGTTTGAATTATCCTTCTACTAATACCTTCTCTAATGAATATGTCCCATAGGTTATAGATTGTTATATGGTCTTCAATTTCTTGTTTGATTGAGTGGAGGCTTCCTTTCTTTATGCATGCTGTGGATTTGCTATATAAGGCTGAAAGGATTATTTCATTTATGTATATTCCATGGTATTTGCACCTGAAGGAATATATATTGTTTTCTGTTTTTATACATGCAAAGCAGGTGAATAATTTATAGGTGTTAGATCTACAGAGGTGTAGTTTGTCCATGGTGGAGGGTTCTAAATTCCAGAGTTTGCTTGCAAATTGCCTGTGATAATAATCTATATTGTCTGTGTAGTTGCCTGTGAGTTTTGTAGGGTTGAGATTTCGAAGTACCTGATCCCAGTTTATATTAGTTTTTTGATGTTGCTCTATTTTTTTGTTTCTTTCTTATATATTTCAGATGTGTGTGAGTGTTACTTGTCTCATTGTTTTAATTGTTTTATAGATTGTGTTCATGATTTCTGTTTCTTTATTATAATAGAAAGCTAAAGTGTTTCTACTTGTGTATTTGTGTTTGAGGGTACCATCAGTGGTGACCCATTTTAGTTCTTGTTTAGCAAGTTTGTCTACTTGTTTGAAGTCTGTATTATCATCTTCTTTTCTGTTAATTTTGATCTATTTAACTTGGCTTTGTGTATTGCGTATATATTTGTAGAGGTTGTAGATCAATCTGGCTTCTGTTAATTGTTTAATTTGTTCTGAGGTTGCTTTGTGTATTTTTATAATGAGTTACATCTTATGTTTATTATATATTTAGTTTCTTTATGGCAGTTACTGGAGGCCCAAACTCAGACCTTTACACAAGAACCATGTTCACTAAGATCACATATATTTTAAACAAGGTCTTGTCTTATACATATTTTGAAGTAAACCTATCTATATGAGTAGCTATATATATTCTACTTCTATATACAAGTCCTATTCCTTTTTTGAGGAAAGATGTGTGATTCCTTCTTAATTATTCCTAGATCAGTTTTATTAAGAGTAGTCCAGTTATCAGGCTATCGAATTTTCTTTATCCTGAACTTCTTCGGAGTGGTCCATAGATTTCTCCACCTATTAAGGCCTCCTGATAATCAAGTTATTGAAACCCGGCACAGTCACATACTTGAGTTCTTGATATGTCACAAGCTGTTCGTTTCAGTCTTGATCTTCATAACTTCCTTCAGAGGCATACTATTGGTTTAATGTCTACTCTTCTTATTATCCTTTTTCAGTAATACGATCATATTAAGAGATAATTCTACCCAATTTTGGACATTCAGCCTTATTACAATCCAGTAGACCAGCTTGTATCATTCAGGTACTTTAGTCAATTGATAATAGACAACTATACATGAAAAAATCAGTTATATATAGTTACATCAATGGATACAGATCACTATCTGCTTTTTCAGAGGTTGCCTTCTGGAGGATTTGATCTCAACTCTTGTGATATAACCTATGGAGTGCTAACCACTGCACTATAGATCCATAGATCAATTAGTATTTATTTAATAGTTATATCTTTTTTAATATTCTTAAAGATTTTTTGAATAATTTCCTAGTAAGTGAAGATTTTAGAAAATACCAGGTGAATCTTAATTACTTCTGAAGTGACTCTATTTCTGTTTTGGCTTGAGATATTGATCTTTATTCTTCAACTTGACTCAGGATACCAAAAGTACTCTTGGCTTTTTAGAGGACTTCAAAGTATTTTCTTGATATTTTTTAGAGCTTGAACCTAAAATTATTTGTTGAAACATATTTTGTGTTTCTTTTCTTTTATTTGATATTAATAAAAAAAAAAGAACTTTAGAGACCTTATATTGTCAACCTGCTCAATTATTTTTCTCCCAAATTAAGCAGATGACTAAGAACTAAAGCAGGAAATATAGAGTTAGAATTCTTCACTAATATAAATATGCTATAGTTTCTAAGAAGGAAAAAAGTAAAGATTTTTCAACAATACTTTTATTAACAGAGAAGTCAAGAAAAGGAGAAGGGGTCAAGAAAGAGGCAAGAAAATATTTATTTTATTTTATTTTTTTTTTTTAATGCTGGCTCAGCCTTACTTTATTTGAATTAAATAAAAATGTATATATTGTTTATGCTATAACTACCTATGTTGACCAAATTAGTTCAATAGAGAAACTCACCTCGTGGTCTGTTGCCATCCTAGTGGGAGCTAACCAGTCAAGGCTAGGCTAGTGCTATATAAAATAGTGAATATGTGGAAGGGGTGAGTAATGTTTTTATATATTTTCCTATGTAGTTGTTTACCAAGTCTATATATTGATCTTTTATATGTTTTTCAGATCTATTGAGCTGTGTACTTTTCTGTGGAGTGTGTATCTAGCTATTCTTTCAATTTTCTGTATGATACCCTGCAGTTTTTTCCATTTTTGAAATTCTTCACATTCTTGTATCCAGATGTTGTGAAGATATTCACTAGTCTCTTGTCTAATTTCCTTTATACATTTATGTATTTGTTGTTTGTTTAGTACATATTTGGCTACTAAGATATATGTTTCTTTGAGTACAACTTCTTTAATAGTGCATTTAAGGTATTTGGTATACTTCAGGGAGTTGTTTTTTAGGTAGTTTTTGATTTGTACTTCTGTGTTTTTTATCTCGCTGTATTGTTTGACTTTATCAATAATTGTATTTCTTATGTGCTCTTTTGTTTTCTGTCGTTGGTCTTGACATATGAAAGGATATGTATTTGTCTCTTTAGATCTGCAAAATATGCATCTGTTATCTTCTTACAAGTCTGGTAGTCTCTGATAAAATTTTGTTTTTGTTGGAGTTCTTCATTTCATAGGCATAAATTGAATCTCCTTTATTATTGATCTGTTCTATTGATATATTGTTCACTCATTCTAGTTGGTTATAGATTTGTCAATGTTGTATCTAATGTATGTGTTTGATAATCTGATTACTAAATTCAATTCTTGTTCTATTCAGTAGTCTTCATCTAGTTAGGTGTGTTGCCTTGATCAGTTCTTTGGCCATAGTTTTGATAGGGACTTCGAGTAGGTTGTTATCCCAATGAGGTAGTAGTATGAATTGTGGGTTTTTTGTGATTAGGTACTGATTGTTTTGTGACTTGGTGTCATACCTTGGTATGTGTCTATTCTGGCTAGTTTATCTGCTTGTTCATTGTATTTGTTACCTGTATAGATCTTGACTTTAATGAGATCGAATTTCAAATAGTTGCCAGTAATTACATCTTTGAGTGGTTGGAGAATCCTCAAGTTTTTCTGTTTTTGCAGATTGTGTATGTAGTTTTTCCTTATTATTTTCTGAATACTATTAATTGCTGCTTGGCTATCTGCGTGTATATTGACTCTGCTATATGAGGGGAGTGTGCTGATTGCTATAAGTATAGCCATCAATTCTGCTCTAGTTGATGAAGGAAAGTTTTCTATCTGTTCTTGAAAATGAATTCTTGGTTGTTCCTTGTTATTATTATCCATCCAAAGCCCATATAGTATTGGTTGCAATGATGTAATATGAATCCATCTGTGTATATCTCAAAATTGATTTCATTTTGTATTTGCTTTATGATTGTTTTAATTCCTTGAGGATGGGAGGTGTTGCAGCCAGTGTCTTCCCAATCTGTTCAAATACCTTGTTCTCAGTAGGTATTTGTACTTCTACCATGTGATTTGTTGATATGTGTTCTTGTTCTGTGAGCATTATCAAAATTAAGT
This sequence comes from Acaulospora colombiana, assembly GCA_910592055.1. Lineage (NCBI taxonomy): Eukaryota > Fungi > Glomeromycota > Glomeromycetes > Diversisporales > Acaulosporaceae > Acaulospora > Acaulospora colombiana. The sequence goes on from CAJVPT010003137.1 coordinate 7,534, forward strand.
TTGGTAATGCTCTGCTTCTGAAAATGTTGTCTGCCTTCAGGATATTTGTCATATTGAGATTCTGTTCTGTTATACTGGAATTGTTACTGTATTCTGTCTGCTAACTGTAAAGGTACATATGGAGTTGAATTGAGTCTGTTGATTTATATTGCATCCTGTGCATTCATTTAGGGGGATTCACCAAGTGCCTGTGTATAGTGCCTATAGACTGTTGAATTATTATATATTTTCTTTTGTTTTCTACCAATAATTAGTTCTGTATTCTTTTTCATTGCTATCCAATATGGATTGCTGTTGATATATCTGTTGTTGATATGCATTGATGAAAACAATTGACTTGTCCTTGTTGTTTATCAGTTGTCCATGTCTGTAATTTGTGTTGTAGTATAAAGAATCATGATGAAGTGGAGCCTGGTATTGATTTTCAGTATATTCTGATAATTTGGTACCAGTGTAGCAGTTTCTCTCTTTTACTGTTGAGGAGTTGTCCTGTGAACTGAATATGTGTTTTTTTAAGTTGGGTTGGATTTTTCTATAGAATTCAGGATCTGTTGTTTCTTCGATAGTGGTATCTACCATTTTTATGGTCTTGAAATTGTCTGCTTGGACTTTGTGGAAAGTGAAACCATTCATTTTGGGCATTCAGATTATATCATGTGTAAGATTTCTTCCTGGTTCTAAAAAGAGAGCTTGTATATAGTTGTATATTTCTTTGTTTAACCAAAACATGTTATGTATTGATTGTAACCGGTGACATGTTATATCTCTTATAATATTGTTTTGATTCACTCTGGTGCACCAATTATTGGCATGTAGTTGTAATTGTCTGTCCCATATATGCATTATATTGTATTCATGTTTATTGTTGAGCATGCTGTTGAGTACTATGCTGGTGAGTCCTATTTTGTATTTAAATGTTGTAGTCAGTTTGCTCATTAACTGATTACAAGTTTGTCTGATTAGAACTATATCATTGTATAGGTATTCTATACTGGGCATCAAGATATGATTGATTATATATTGTGACTGTTTGTCAGTGATCCTTTTCATTCCAATTAGTGTACGTGTGCAGGTTATCTTTTGTTTTATTAGAAGTTTTTAATAATCTTTATGTTCTGAGCTGTCATATCATATTTCTAAGATTCTGACTGATGTATTAGGAGGGCATCCTTGTATTTTTTGGTTGTTTATCAGTACTTCTTGTTCCAGGCCTTCCTTTGTACTGTTGATAATGATTAGCTGTGACTTATTAGGATCAATTATGATGTCATTGATATAGTAAAACTCTTCTGCTGTGTATATAATTCATTATAAATCTGTTCTATTGTTAATTATCCATGTTGTGTCATCCATGTATGCATTGACTGCTATGTTAGTGATTCTCTTTTCCTATCCTGTCTTTAGTTCTGTGCATGTTCTAGAGCTGATTGTATATCCTTTGTGTTGTTGACTGATCATGAATAGTAGTGGATCATAGTAAATATATCACAATAATGGGGATATTGTGTCTCCTTGATCTATTCCATCTCTAACCTGATACTCATCTGTTAGTCCATGGCATATTATGACTGCATTGTAGCAGTCTTGGAAGATGCTGAGCAGAATTGTTATTATTGTATCTGGTATCTTGATCCTTTGAAAGGCCAATTATAGCATTCCTAAGTTAACAAAGTCATATACTTTTGACATATATTGACTCAAGATCCAGACTTGCTGTTTGGGTTCTTTTATATGGTCAATAATACTGCTGAGTATATAGATTGGGTCTTGAGTACTGCTGCCTAGAAGAGCTACTCAGTTTAGTTTGAACAATATCCTGTTGTGAATTAGGCACTTTGTCAATCTATCCGTGATGATTTTGGTGAATATTTTCTTTCCTGCATCGAATAAAGTGATAGATCTGATAATATCTAGATTATGTGCCCAGTTCTTAAGCTTGGGTATGGGATATATATGTTCCCTGCTCCATTCCCTGGATATAATGCCTTGTTGGATTATTGTGTTGAAAATCATTCTAAGTTTTTCTCTTGCTTTGTTCTTCAAGTGTTTATATGCAGAGTATAGTATATGATTGGGGCTTGGAGTTAACTTTGAACTGTATTGCCTAATTGCCTATGTAATTTCCTTTGGTGTGATCTCCTCTACCATACCTTTGTAGTGATACTGCTTAATGTGTAGTTTGGGGCTGTATTCAGATTGCCACTTGGGATATCATTCTAAGTTTTGGATGTTTCTATATGGTGTCCAGTTGTAGAAGTGCTCCTTTACTTTAGTCTTGATCTCTGCTAGCTCCATGATTATTTGTACTTCATCTCCTTGTTGAACAATAAGTCTGTCTAATTGTATCTGCCTTTTGAGTCTTTCTAGAATACTGTTAATCATGGCACACTTGTCACTGTCATACTGCTCTTGTCTTATCTGGATTCTTCTTTTTATAGCAATGTTCTGTCTTCTGTGAGAGATGGCCTTCGTGATCATTTTGTGTGCCTTTATATTCCTTGTATTACTTTACACCATTCTTCAGTATATATATCGGGGTGTTCAGCTTCTGATTTCTTAAGTATAAACACCAGGTCTAGAGCAGATCTTTGTATGCTTACTGGGATCTGGAATGGCCGATGTGCTTCCTCCTCTCTCTTATCTGTCTGTTATTATTTTACTTGTATAAGGAATTTTTGTAATTATATTATGAGTGATGCTTTATCTATATCTTTAACTTGATATATTTTTCTCTGATGAGGTTTCTTTTTTGGAATATATTTCTTGACTGCTTTTTGAATAATGTTACTGAACTGATTCCATCTGTGATCTAGGGATTGGTGACTCATGCATTTTGGTTGTATATTGCACTCAATGTATTTACTGAACTTTTCCCATTGCTGGGCCATGATAAGTTGCCAGTTTTACGTATGATTATGTTTATGATAGGTTACTTGTTTTGGTATATTGATGTTCTATACTTCTATCTCTGCTGTCATTGTGATGTGATTGCTAGGGATTAACGATGTGGTAAGGTCTTGGATAAAGGCTGTTTTTGATTGCCATGTTGCCTGTGGGCTTATCCATATTTGATCAATTCCCTGCTACTTTCTTCTCTATTCCAAGTGTATTCTCTTTTTATAAGGTTGTGCGTCTTATATATGTCTTCCAGATTGTTATCTAGCAGGACTTGTATTTGTTTTCCTGAGAGATTGTGTTTCTTAATCATCTTTGTACTATTGTGCTTGTCGATTGCTGGATTGGGAACTTCATTTATGTCCCTTGCTACCAAGAGATGGCATTCTTTTTTTGTTGCTTCTTTAATTCATTTATTTAGAGTGTTGAGTACTATTTGCTTTTCTCCATCCATATCTTGAACGGAAAAGTACACTCCAATTATTCTCATATTTTCTTTCTGTAGGAAGCCAGATCGGTTGCGATGAATTTTCTGTAAGTGTTTTATAATTGTATATTCTATATACAATATTCTTGTTGATCATTATATTTAGCCCTTGTCCGCTGGTTTGTGCTTCTTTGTATGTTCATATGATTTGGAATTTCTTATATTGCCAATGTTTGGATTGTTGATGTAAACCATTTGTCTCTGTATTAACTACAATATTCCAGTCTGTTGCATCACAAAAGTTGAATCATATTTCATATTTGTGTGTCTCTACTAGACCTTGAATATTGAATATTGCGACTTTCCATATTGGTTTATGTTCTCTATATATTGTTGTATTTGTTGTTGTGCTGAGTGTTATGTTATTTGTATCTGAAATACATTTGTTGTTATTGTTAAGTTGTCTGTTTCTTCTGCTTGTTTTTCTACTGATTGCATGAGTTTGTTGTGTGATTGTTTCTAGAATTGCTTGATTTTTCTGTTGATGCAATACTTTGGTTACTACACATTATTGTTTAAATGAAGGGGAGGATATGTTGCCTGAGATGGAGTTGAGTACGGTATTGTACATTTGATCCATGTATTTGTCAAGTTTTTGCATAGATGATTGAATATCCTGTTGTTGGGTGTGAATGTCTTGAGTACTGTTTTGGAGTGGTGTGTCTGTTACTGAACCTACTTCTGTATCAAGGGAATAGGTGTCTTTATCCATTTGTTTGGTGTAATCTTCATCATATGTTTCTATGTTCATTATGCGTTCCTCTAAATCAGTTATGTCTTCTTTGATCTCTTGAATCTCTTGCTTGATTGTTTTGAGAATCTGAAATACTTCTGCCATAGTGGATTAAGGAGATTGATACTATGTTTTATCTTCTTTTGATAGTCTTGCTGCTGCTGCATAGGAGCCTGGCCTAACCTTCTATTAATTGTTATATGTAGTTACCCTTTACCTTATGGTTTCAGTACGTGCTGGCCTGAACCTGTTGTATAGTTTACCAAACCTGTTAGTTTGTTCTGCATTGTATTGATTCCAGTGTCTTCTTTTTTCTTTGATTGGACATTGAGCAACTAAGTGTATTGCACTTCCACAGATAGTACAAAGTTTTATATCAATTGGTTTCTATTCTGCTTGAGTTTTTTCAAAAAAAACATTATGTATTGTTGCTACTTCCAGGTTTTCTTGATTTATGAAACCAATAATTGCAAACCGCTTACACCTGTATGACATGTATCTGGGAATGTAGCATGTCTTGGCCCTAGTTTATCCACAAGTGAGTCTGAAATTGAAAGCTGTAGTATTGGAGGGTAGGTTTGTTAATTTGACTATGATATTTCTACATGCTTTCATTTGGTCCATATCCTATTGTGCATCAAAAATTCTGACTAAGTCTGAGCATAAAAGAATGCTTTATTTGGCAACTAGGTCTTCTTTAACCTGTTTGTCTGTATATGTGATGACTGCTGATTGCCACATTTGCTGTATAGTGTCGTGGGCTAAACCAGCGAGTCTATCACTAAATCGTAGTGCCTCGCATAACCCAATGATCGCATAAATACTCCCAAAGAAGAGAATGCTTCCTATAAAGAACATTTAGGGAAGACAGAGGTGTGATAATTGACTTGGCCGAAGGTAAGTGTCTCTTTATTACATTCTGTTTCTTTGGTATCTCACTAATTCTTATCTTTATTCTCAAGGAGGGCTGTTTTCCTAACACATTCAGCTCTACCTTTTAGGCATACATTGATAAGCATTTATACTTTTTTAACTAACAATGGGCTATTTACTTTATAATTGGCTATACTACCCCTAAGCTTTGCTAAACTTTCTATACTTTTTCAGATACACATAGTTCCCTTATCAGTACCGAGCCTTATCTATAGTTTATTACCTTGCAACACTCAATTTTTCATGCCAGACTTTTGGGTTTTTGGATTCTGGACTGTTATGCATAAATCACGTCACCCACATAACCCATAACAGTAGATATATTGATGTTTGTGATCTCTTCAAATTTGGCAAAGGTCTGTTGTACCTTTATGAATTTTGTGTCTAGGGAAATGTCCCATACTCTGATACTGTTTTATTTATTTAATCTAGGGGATGTGAAAGCCATGTGTTCGAGATTAGTTTTATTGATTTCTAGTAAAATAGTATTGCATGTTTCTTCTGCAGTATGGTGATCACTGAAAATAGCAATTATGTATTTCTCTTCTCCTTTTTCTTCACTACGGATAGAAAAAAGGCTAGTGAGTATGTTCAAGCTTTTTGCGATATGTGCAGTCTTCTGGTTGGTTGTTTTTCCTGGAACTTCTGATGATTTAATGCCTGTTTTGACTTTTTCTCTTCCAAATCTTGTTGTTGGATCAATCAATAATTTTGGTCTGGATTTTCCTACTCTACAAGTTAATATGTTTTTGTGTAAGACTTCATGTCACTATCCACTAGATCCAGGTTTTGTCTGGCTGCTGTTGCCTGATTCTTCCATCTCTATGTCTGAATCATCTATTCTTGCTATTGTGAGTGAGGCAGAAGAGTCTTGCTTTGTTCGATTTCTTGAATATCTCTACTCCTATTTGCGTTATCAGGTCGAATATCTTGTGTGATCATTTCTTTCACTTCATCACTCCAAGTTGGTTATTCTGATTGACTTTCTTTCATTGACAGTTTTATGCCTGTGATTTAAGTTTGGCTGATGTTCTGGTTCCTTGGCTGTTCGTTCCTGGTGTTTTCTATGGGGTTTCTCTCTCTTTTTCTTTATTTTTTGAGTTCGACTTTGTTTTTTCCATATAGGTTTTTTTGCATAGCAGTTTTGTGTTATCTTTTGCTAGGGTGTTCTTATTGTAGTTGGGTTTGCCCTGGGTATATGAGCTTCTTCGGTCTCTAGCAGAACTCATCTTTCTGTTCACTTTTCTTCTTATTTTCTAAAATTGCCTAAAAAAGAAATTTTTAAGAAAAAAAGGCTCCACGGGAAAGAGTTTTTTTTTTGACAAGAGGATATTTATAATTTTATGAGAACAAGAACAAATATTTTATTTACAAGATACTATTGATAATTTGAATACTTGTTTGGATACTAACATCTCAAGGTTTTTGGATACCTATAAATATTGTTTTTGCTACTACTAAATATGCCAATATTGTACATTAAACTATTATAACTATATGCTATCAATTATATATTTAGAATCTATAATCACTATAAATAGTATGTTTTTTAAGTTTGCTAAGAGAATTACTAACTATAAAAACTCTATTAATATCACTAATTCCTGTTAATAATAAAATAATTATAATATTTATAAAACTGTTTACATTGCATGTCTCTGGAACTATGGGATCAGTACTCATGTCACATACATGTGACTCAAGAAAGGGATCTTTATTAACATTTCATGGTAGAAGGTCCAATTGGTGTTTTAAAGAGAAATCCAAGTTGACAATCATTTTTGGACAAATAAAAAAAGATGTTTTTCTGATCAAAATACCTGTAGTTTATTAGTCATGTTTTGAAGATTAACATGTGCCTTTTGGAAGAAAAATCACATTTTTTTTGGATAGATATATAAGATCTACAATATAACACAAATCCCAAAAAGTTATGTTATATTATAAACACATGCAATTCTTTATCATCTTTCAAAAATTACTTCATAACTTTAAAAATGAAATAATATTGAAATCATATTACCAAAATTATAGCAACTTATAAATTAAATTTTTGTTTGGCTAAAATTTATCAGTATTTTATTGATCAATTTTACACATTTTGAAGTTCTTCAAAGTCTTTTATAATATATTACAAATGTTAATTTTGTCAATATACGTTTTTGAGACATTCCTTTTATATAAGGCATATAAGTAAATATATATTGACTGTAGACTCTAATAATAAATCTAATGATAATTTAAATGAGTCAGAACTTCCAATCATTTTAGAATCATTTGAAAATATAAAGAGCCTTTTGAAAGTATTCAATAATATTTATTTCTTATTAATGTTTATTTAGTAATTTATATTTAACTATTTTAGAGTTCTCTGAAATATATTCGCTTTCTTGAAAATAATATTCTATCAAATGAAGATTCTTAAGATATTAATTTTTTAAAAGATCCTTTTAATAGTTATAATTCTTCAAAAATTTTTGAAAACTTTTTTAATAAATTTTCTAATGAAGTATATATAGATTTAATAACACTTGTTTTAAAAAATAATCTTAGTACTTTAACTGGAAATAAAATATTTCTTTTTTTAATAAATATTCTAGTTTATAGATTAGTTTTTTGCCAAAAAATATTCAACAAAGACATAAATTCATAAATAATATAAAATAATTGAATTTATATTATTTCAAAACTTGTGTAATATTTTATAACAATGTAGAATACTTTTTATATTATTGATAAATTATTAATTGCATTAAAATATTCTGGAGGTTCTCAATATTTTGAAGAATTTTCAAAAAACTTTGAAATGTTATATCAAAATAATCCAGTAATTAAATAATTTTAGGTTAAATATTTAATTTTATTTATTTATTAATTATTTTTTTATAGAAAGATGGAGAATGAATATATAAAAAACAAAATAATTGTGATTAGTGGAGGGATGCAGAAAATTTTATTCCAAAGGATACTAAATTACTTTTAATAATTTTATAATCTAAAAAAAAAGTTTATTATATTCAATATATATTTTATTAAGAAATATATCAACTTGGAAGTGCAATAAACTGGATGCAAAACAGCTATTAGGATATTTATTAATAATCAAATCACAAAATATAACAGAAAAACAATCACAAAATTTCAAAAAAATTGTGTGGGAAATATTTTACAAGTCTCAAAAGATCTTATTTGAGCCAACTAATTTCAATAAAAGATGGAATCAATTTTTAAATAAGAGATAAAATTGTTCAATTTTTTCCAAAAATATCTATAATTATAGCTTACTGGCCTAAAGTTGCATCCTTTTGTTTAACTTATAAATTAAGTAATTCAAACAATCCTTGTTATTTT
>CAJVPT010003138.1:0-15921 GCA_910592055.1 Acaulospora colombiana
TTTATAGAAAATCAAACTATTTTAGAAAGTACTAATTATAGAGGGGAGTATATTAATATAGAAGCAAGCAAATGACCATGAGTTGTGTAAAGAAATTTAGTTAAATTTAATAAAAAAATTTTTTTAAATTTAAAGTTAAAAATTATTATCGAAAGAAATATACTAGTTAAAAATTTTTTTATTACAATAAAGCCAGATTAATTTAAATATATTTAATTTAATTTAGTTAAATTAAAACAGTTATAGTGGAACATGCTTTGAAACAAATTCAAAATGTACCAAATCGATTTCAAATTGTTTTTGCATTGAATCTGAATCAGATTCAATTTTGAATCAGATTTGGATTTGGATGCAGATCCGATTGGATTCAGATCGGATTAAGATCGGATTTAGATCGAATCGAATCAAAACAAATTCAGATTCAAATCAGATCAGATCAAACTGTTATAGTTTCAAATCGGATCGAATCAGTTTAAAATGAATCGGATCCATATCTGATTCGTATTCATAAAAATTGGATCAGATCAAATCTAATTAAAATCTGATCTGATTCAATCTGTTGTGATCACTACAGATAGCATATCTTATAATATAAGAAATAGAGTTTAAGGGACAACAGTAAATCCATTCTTCATAAAACAACAGGGATCAATCAAGATGGAGTTACTTCAAGCCATGTTACCAGAAGAAAATAGAGAAAAAGAAATTATATATAACAAAGGAGCTCTAAAAATACCTAAGAAAATAAATCCCTTCAAAATAGAATTCATCAATAGCAACTATTGAATTATATTTGGCTTTGATAAAGAAGAAGATGCAGCAAGATATCTGAAGGCTGTTAACAAAAAAAAAACTGAGAACTTTATACTTAGAAAAATGGACAAAAATATAAGCACACAACCAGCCTTCCAAATATATGCTCAGAACAAAAACTTCTTCAAGTCAGAAAGCTTTCTGTTAGCCAAAAATAGATCAAAATATATTACATTAATAGATATAAATCACAAGCTTGGAAATGTGTGATTAAACAAATAATGAAAGAATTTGGAGAGATTATCAATATTCATGAATATAGAATATTTTTTCATCAAAAATGGTTTAGTATTCATCTTATGCTTACTGAGAATATATTAACTTGAACAAGAAATGGATAAACAAGATAAAATTTAATCAAGTATGGTTTGTAATAGTTCACAAGAAACTAGATGATCAAGAAATTACTTGGATTTTAAAAGAAAGAAAAATATACTTCTGAAGACTTTATGAAGTTGATAGATTATTTAAAAATCTATAGAATAAGCCTTAAACCATACAAAGGTTAAGGCTTTTTATATACCAAAAAACAAGATCACCTTGGTATCAGAAAACTATGCAGTAGTATACTTTGAGAATGAAAAAGATTTAAGGGTGGCACTTTAGCATCAAATAAAAATCAACAATCAAGGACTAAAATAAAGTACAAAGAATTATTATCATTACAAGGTATTAGCCGATCCAGCAAATCAGACAATGTATATATAATAATTAAAGAAGCAAGGGAACAAGATTGCAAAAACTGAGATAGAACAAGTGGAGATAAAGAAAGTAATAAAGATATCATAGTAACTGAAAAAGAAGCTATACTGGTAATAAGACTTAGAAAAAACAATAGTCAGCCAGAAAACAAGAGAAGTACAATGAGATCTATATTACTAATAACTGGTAGCAATAGGAAATCACTAGGGAGTTGGAGATATCAGGAAGCAAATCAAGCCCACACTAGACTTCACAATATTCCTCAGAAACAGATGATGAAGCTTTGAATATCAGATGATATCAAAGGCAAACAAAAAGACAGGAAACAAGAAGCCTAAGATTAACTGCAAAACAAAAGTTAGAGGTAGCCTAGCTGAACAAAATATTAGAGAAACTTAACAAATGACTGGACAAACTAAAGATAGGTTTACTAAAAAAGAGGGTTAACTACTCCTAAAAAGGTGCATCAGTCCAACCACAAAAAGAAATAGAATGTCAGCCTACCATTCCCAAGTCAAAAATGCAAAACAAGGGCAAAGCATAACAAATAGAGAAGAACAATAAAAGATAGCAGCAGAGTGATCAAGATTTTGATACTTTCCTGCAAATAGAAAATAATAAATTTTTAGAGAGAAATGAAGAGGACCAACAAATAGAAAAAACAAAAGAGAAAGATATACAGAAAAGAGTAATTAGAATAGGAACATATAATATTAGAGGTATTACTGATAGTACAAACCAATATAGTCTTATAGAAGAAATACAGAAACAAAACATTGAAATAATAGGGCATATGAAACAAAACTAATCAATATAAAGGTAAAATGAGCCATTCAGAAGCAAATACCTTTAAGTATTTTAATAGCCCAATAAAGATACTCCATATAGTGCAGGAGTTAGTCTTTTAATAAGAAAAGATTTGTAAAGAAAAGTAGCTTCAGTAAAAGAGGCAAAAGGATACATAATAGTAGTTAATATACTCATGAAATGAAACAAAATATGTATTATCCAAATTTATATTCTCTCAGATAAATAATAAAGTATAAAGGTGCAGAAAAGAGTACAAAGCTTTATTAAAGAAAAGAATAGACAAGGCTTTAATATAATAGTAATGGAAGACTTTAATACTATATATAACCTTGCAAAAGATATGACATCAATATCTAAAGCTAAATTTAAACTATCTTGGAATCCAGAAATACTGCTATTCAACTTTTCAGATAAATAGTCCTTCCTTGACATACTGGCTATATGGGAAGGAAAAAATAAAACTCCAACAAGATGTGATGCTACTAGCAGTAGTTGGATTGATTATATATGGATATCTCAAAGCCTTACATTACAAACTATCCAATACTCATATTTGACAACCAAAGTATGGAAAAAACAACAGGAAGTAATTATACTATACCAATGCTAACAATGCATGATAACAATCTCTTTACAAGAGATATTAAAAACAAGACTTCCACAAAGAGTGAACAAAGAATTGATATAAAGGAATCAATACCTGAGCAGTAGAAGGCATTCAATAAAAGTTCAAATCATAAACTTAGAATGACAATGGATCTATTGTTTAAAGAAGAGCCTGAAAAAGATAAATGTGAAGCTCAAGCAAACAAGATCTGGAAGATATTTGAAGAACAAATATACAAGACAGCATATAATAAGCTTGCAACCAAGAAGCTATCTGCTTCTCAAGAAAAATATCATACTTATAGGCCAGAATTCATCAAGTATCAAAGAGCCCTTTAGCTATTTGCACTCTTTAAGAAGGTAGAAAATATATATAATTCAATCAGATTGCAAGCATTTAGCATGGTGATTAGAAAACACAATACTACCTTCAGTTCTAATTATCAGATTGAAAACTATTGCATCTACTGTAATATAGTATTTCTCAAATCCTATGGAAACTGTTAAAAAAGGATATACAGGATATAATAGAAGGCTTAAAACTTGCTTGTCACAATACAAAGACAAAAAAAAACAAGAAATTATATCAAAAAAACCTTGGAACAGAAATGTGATAACTTATATAGCAATCAAAGAAGAATGGTAAACTCTTCGACTAACAGAAAGAGGTCGAAATAATACTGGATAGGATCAAGATTAAAGATGAAAAAAAGAAATATATAAATACCAAGAAGGGAGAAATCAAAAAAGAAATAAGAATATATCACTATAAAGTATTTAAAAAACAAAATGCCAATTTTGATAACCTTACAGAAGATTGGAAAGAAAAATACAATTCTAAAGGCTATATTAAAAAAAGATAGTACAAAGACCTACTGGAGTCAATCTCCCAAAAAGAACTACATAAACACTTCAAGGTCTTTCCAATAATAAAGCTCTAGGGAGATTACAAATTAGCTATTAAATACTAAAAAAACTAGATCAAGAAGAAAAAAAATATCTTAGAAAAATGCTTAACTGCTTTTTAAGATGAGAAGTTACTTCAATAGGATGGAAACAAAGCTATATATATCCTATAACAAAGCCAAAACTATGGGAATGTGAACTCCTTAATATCAGACCAATAGTGTTACTAGAGGTCACATGAAAATATTTCACTAAAATCCTCACAAACTGATTGAGAAATATCTGTAAGATTAACAATATCCTAAGAGAACCTAATTATACAGGATTACTAGGAAAAAGTATAGCAAAACTGATACAAATTCTCCATAACATTTGTGAAGAAACCAGAGAAAATAAAAAAAAGTTATGAATACTTTTTCAAGATATAGCAAAAGCATATAATACTATTAGTCTGAATGCATTAGTCAAGGTAATGAATAGAATCAAGATATCAGAAGGTTTTATCCAAATTATAATGAGTCTATTTCAAAATCAAGAATTTAGGATCATATTTAAGAAAAATCTAACTAAAGTAATTATAGCAGAAGATGGAATTTATCAAGGAAAATCTATCTTACCTCTAATATAAAAGATATTTTATAACCCTTTATTGTACAAGATTTAGAATGATAAAATAAAAGACTATAAAATATTAGTAGCTTGGAATCCAGAATTAAAGAGAAACACCGGAAGAAAGCTAGAGTCAAGGTTCATAGCTATTGCATTTATGAATGATATAACTTTTTTTTTTTTTTTTTTTTTTTTTAATGCTGACTGAACCAGAACTTTATTGAGAAATTCTTATATAAGGTGGAGGAAACAAAGTTTCTTTGAAACTATATATAAGAAATATTTAAATAAATAAAGTGTTACAAGAGAAGAGCTCCTTTATGGAGACTTCACCTTGTGGCCTGGCCATCTCTTGAAAGGAAAAGAGAACTAGTCTAAGGTCTAACTAGTGTTGAAAAAAATTTCTTGAAACTATGTGAAACACCGGATAATCAATCTAAATTTTCTGCTCCTGCCGATTATTTACCAAAGATCACCATTAACTGATCTGACACCTTGCGAATTATCCACCAGAATACTGTGTCTCTTCATCTTTAGAAGGAAGGGAAATAAGAGAAGGGAGGAATTACTCATCCAAAGACCTGGTGGGTCCTATGGCCAAGGAGATACATTAAAATCTTTGGTGGGGTTAACGAATTCAGTCCTGTAAATAGTATTATCTTCAAGTATTTGCTGCTTATTTAAGAAGGTGCAGAACTTCTAAAGGTAGATTCAGCTTAGAGGGGATTCTTCCATTCTAACAAATATTTCCAACTAGTACTTTCACTACAAGTAAGAATGGTGGATACCATTGGTAGCTTTAAAATCTTTTTAAAGGGTGAGGTTTGTCAAGAGCCTTGGGGTAGCTTTGGTTTTTGGTCCTCCAGCAAACCATGGATTAGAAGTAAAAAACCTATCAGCTGGAAAAAACTTCCTGTCCACCTTGTTTGTTTTTTATAAAAAAGAAAACAGATCTTTACCTATCTGTAGAAGTGAAGAAAATCTACTTGACTATCAAGGGTAGGTGACTTCAATTCCAAAAATGATTGAAGTATCTTGTGATCTTTATCATGGTTGGATAGACTCTTTCTTATTTCCTGAGATGTGTTGGGTACTGTGTCTTATATCCATTCGAACAAACTCAAAAATGACTTATGATGAACCCCAGGTTCTTATAGAGCTGAAAAAATATATTCAGACATGTGAGATGACCAATGGGAGCTTGTTTACTTCTTTTACTGATGTGAGCTCTACCTGTCCAATCATAGTGTAAGAAACTTTGTGTTACTCAAAAATTCAGAGTCAAACTGGGATAGGCATTATCCCTTAGAAAAAACCAAGAACGAGCACTATAAGAAGTAAACCTAATGACAAGAGAGTGGAAAAGTTGTCTCTCATTACATACAGACTTCTATAGTATTTCTCTATAGCGTGAGATGACAGCACATCAGTTCTTCTTCCTTTAGAACTTTCTTGCCCTTGGTAAGAAAGGTGTTGCTTGACTTTCCGGTCACTAGCAGTCAAGTTTTTGTTCAAAGAGAAGTATTAACTAGAAGGGAGGGAAGTGGTAATGACTCTTGAAGTTTTTTTTTTCAGTTGATTTAAGGAAAGTGTTAAGACTTTATTAACATAGAAGTATGAAAACTTCTTGTAAACATCTTTTTTGTGTGTATCAGAAGATCAGCAAAAAGAGTTTTTGTATCCCTTGTTATAAATGATATAACATGAATAGCAAGATCCAAAGAAGATATGAAAAAGATTCTGAAAGAAGCAAAAATCTTTTATAGACCAAATAACTCACAGATTAATAGTAGCAAATCAGTATTAATTACTATTAACAACTTTAATCAATATTCAGAAGAGGTTCAAGCAGGGATTGACAAAGAAGTAGTTGAAGAATTGGATAGAGCTGAACAAATAAGATTCTTAGGAATCTGGACAGGTAATTAGAAATTTGCTATTAAGCTCAAAAAATAAATATTTAAATAAATCAATATGGTTATTAAGTTTCTAAAGAATAAAAAGTTAACTAACAAGCAAGCACTTTATATTTTGAACAGAGTTCTAATATCTAGAATCGAATTTAGAATGCAGCATAGTGTACTATCCTGGCAAATATGTAATGCTCTAACAATGGCATATAGAAAGCTATTCAAAAATAAGGTCCTGCAATATCAATCTATACCTAATAGTATGGTATATTATTTCAGGATTTACAATTTAAAGAGTGTTTGGATATTGCAAAAAGAAAGTCAAATAACAGAATTGTGCAATAGATTAAATAATTTAGGATCGGCTGGAATCAAACAATCATCAGATTAAAGCAATCACAGATTTAGTACTGAGAATCTCTTAATTTACTCACATATAACTCACTAAACTATCTTCTGGAAAGAAGCAACTTTGCATTACAAGTACTAAAACTGACCAAAGATATGGAGGTAACCTTTTATAGCTGGAAGTGGAATAATGTTTTTAATTGGAATATTGGAAATAGTTCAATTAAAGATCATCTGATAACAAATGAATATAGTAAAGTTATTTAATCACTCAAATACAATAAGTTGACATACATGGATTAGCTTATCAACTATGAAACTAGAGAAGTATGGGACTGATGAATGCTCCAACTCTTACAAAAGACAAGTAAGGACCTATTTTAAAATAGTACTTGTCAATAATAAAGAAGATAAGAGGAAACAATCTAAGACAGCTCATAAAATCTTGAAAAGAAAATTGATTAAAGTGGAATCCAAAATATCCAGTACTCAATCTTAATCTCGATAAAGATAAAAACTTGGATGATTATTAAGAGCAATAATTAGTAATAACAATTTGTTTAGAGAAAGTTGATTCTAGGTAACAATAAAAGATACATTAAAATAGATAATTTCAAATGTGACAGCTCCAAGAAAAACATAAAATCAAACCTGATACAATGTCAGAGCTGCCCAAAAGGGACCAAGATTGAAAACTGATATATAGTAGAATCAAATATAGAACAAATATATATAGTTTCTTATCTTAATACTAGGAAATCTATGAGGAGAGCTCAACTTTTAGAAATCACTTGTTCAAAGATAGTCTTAGAGTGAACAATAAGTAGAACAATTGATATAGACTCAGTGACTATACAATGTGATAGAAGATAACTGGAAGAAATAGAGATAGAGAATTGGAAGAAAAAGCTCATTAAAGAAAATATTAAAGAAGGTGTGTATCAAACCCATATAATTGAAATACTTAGGCATAACAAGGAAGATAATAGCAATAATACAATGACCTTTTACTCTGATTGATCCCTTGTTAATCACAGAAATAAAAACATAAAGATAGGTGCAACATGAATATAAATTGAAGAAGCAGGAAGAGAAAGCAAGTTTCAAGCAGGAATAGCTAATTGGCCTTTATCCATAAGAGCAGAACTAATAGTAATAGTCACTATTCTACTAGTAGTACTAGTTAATAACAAGATTAAGATTTATACTAATAGCCAAGCCTACATCTTCAAATGAAAAACTATAGAAAAAAAGAATTCCAAAAAAATCCACAAAAGATGACTAAAAGAATAAAATTGATCCTTATAAACATAAATGTTAAGCCTGATAAAGAAAAAAGAATTAATTCTAAATCTTAACAAGATTAAAACACACTCCAATATTCAATATAATGAGAAAGCAGACATTTTAGCCAAAAAAGTATTAAAGTTTTCAACAATAAAATAACAAAATCTGGACTTATCTAAGATTATTACTGAAATCAAATAGCAAGATATAGTACTAAATGTTTCAATAAGATGGTTTATTAAACAAACCAATGCCAAAATAATAATGCATCAATGGACAACCCAAAATAGAATAGATAAAAAGTGGGGTCATCAAATCCAAGACCAGTATAGGTACATATGGGACCTAGTCTAGGAACAAATAAATAATGGGCACACATAAAATTCTTCTTTTAAAGGATCATAAAGAAGAAGTTTTTTTATTAAAATGACCAGTGACAAGCTACACACATTAACAAAGCTAGCCATAAGAAGACCAAACTTATATAAGCAAGTAAAATGTCTTGCATAAAAACAGCAAAAATAAAAAATAGAACACTTGCTAGAATGTTCAGCATACAATACTCAGTGACAAGAAATATGGCAAAAGGGAATGGAAGATATTATGTAAAGTTTCAATAAACTCCTATCAAATAGTAAAAAGAAGTCAGAAGAAAAAAAGATAAGTCTGGCAGTTGATGACAGAATAGAAAGAGGATAAATGAATAAGAAAATAGCTCAACTAGTGAAAAGGATCTCAAATACTAATCAGGATATACTGTACTTAGTTTCTATATAAGACTGAATAAAAAAGATCTAATGAATGAGATTGTAGACTTGAAGTGCTATGGTAAGAGAATCAGTAAAGAAGCAAGAAAGTGGATAATATAGATGTAGAAAAAAATACATAATCACTTTAGAAAAAAAATTTAGAATGTCAGATGTAAGAACATGATATAGTGGAAACAGATATTGGGAATCAATAGAAGTGACAAGATTAAAAGGTCGACACATCTACAAAGGCAAAAAAACAAAACCAAGGTATCAGGAAATCAATTATACCAAGTACCATTAAAGGAAGAAGAATTGGAAAATATAATGCTTAAACAGGTCCTGTGAGATGGAGTAAAGTATATAATGAAATGATTGGATTTTAATTTCTGTCAGAACTCAAAAGCATAATCTACAGTAGTGATCTGTGGGCAATAATATTATAAGTTGGAAGAGTAGTTATCTGAACTCCTAATAGAGCAATAAATTACTCCTGAAGTTGCACTTAGAAAAATAAAACAACCAAGATAAGTGAGTTAGTTAAAGAATTAGTTTTAGCATCTTATGTTGTATATATAGCTTACAAATATTTAATAAAGTATATATAACTAGCCTAATAGGGGATAAAAAAAAATTAATTTAATATTTTTTTGCCAATATCTAAAATGTCTGAATAAAAAAAACCAATTGAACATGCTTTTTACAGAAAATAGTTATCTTTACCTTTATAATTTTCATAATCTTTTTTGTCATTACAAACTTCTTTCATATTAATTGTATCAAAAGCAGCAATATTTAATTCAATAATACCTAGTATCAAATCTTTAATTCCTATTATAATATCTGAATTGCTTAAAAGAAGACTATATACTATATTATTTTTCCTAAAATATTGATATCTGAAGTTGTATGAATATTAATGCTAGAAGTTGAATTGCTATTCAAAACTCATATCAGAAAAGACATTAAAAAAAATTAGAATTAAATTATTGACAAATTATTAAAATTTATTTTTATTAATCAATCAATTTATTTAAAAAATAAAGAATTATATGTCATGTTAAAAAACTAGAAAGAGAAAATACTGAATTTGTAAAACAATAAACTTAATAGAATATATTAACAATAAGTTTTCCAAAGAATCATAATAGCAAAAAAATAAAATAGATGATTTTTAAAAAAAAATTAATTGATTTAAATTTGTAAAACTTGAACTTGATTCTATAGTAGTTATAAAATTTAGAATAGCTTATATATTAGAATCTGAAAGTTTATCAAGGTTGGAAAAGTACTGAAGAATTTAATCTAGAAGAAGTATAAAAAGTTAAAGCTGATAAAACCAGTTATCAAATATGAGATGAAATCATAAAAAGTGAAAATAAAAATAAAGATCTTAATAAAAACTATTTCTGATGAATATAAATTGAGGGTAGATAAAGTTTTTTTGAGTGATGTGAATAAAAAAATATTACAAAAGTTGATACCTGAATTAATAAAATCCATGGCTCCATGTTTTAATTTCTTATGAAAGTAACTAAATAGTTAGGTATTTTATATGCTATTAGAAAAAAAAATATCAGAAAGTAGTAACTGGAAAATTAGAAGTAGACAATTGTTGATTATATGTAAATAGTTGATTAAATAAAGTAAGATTAATAATATTTTACATTTATACTACCTTCAAGTATTAATTTTTAATGAATAATTAAGAAAAGTATATGAAGAATTAAAAGTACTGTCACTTAATAAATGAAAGCCAAAGAAAGATATTAAATATTGGAATAAATTAATAGATATAATTAAAAAAATAAAAGTTTATTCACTTAAAAAAAGTGAAACTGATCTGAGAAATCTTTCTAAAAGAAAAATAAATGTATATGATTACAGTTGATGTTCTAAAGAGATATTTTTTGATAAAATATTTTATATTAAATAATTATATATTAATTATAATTACTTATAGTTAAAAGATTTAATGAAATATTTGAATGAACATTCAAAATCAATTTAAGTATTTCAGCTGACTTGTAAATTAATATTATAATAATTCATATTTTTATAAGTAATATTACTATAAGACTTGCTAAATTGGATATATAGTTTGAAAGAGATTTTAGAATGTGAACAAGAAAAGGAGACAGAAAAGGATAAAAAATAAACAGTTAAATTCAAAAGATGAAAAATTATTGAATATAAGGAATTATTAATGTATTCAGAGAGTAAGGAACAAATTGAAGAAAGTATATGAATAGGTAAAATTTGAAAGTAGTTAGATTAAAAGAAAAAAATGAAAAATCTTGGAAATCATTTGACAAGATAAAACCAATAGAACTAGTTTTAAAAGAAGAAAGAAAAGCAAGTGAAAAAGGAAGAAGAGGAAAGTAACAAATAATTTAATTAATTGATTTTGTAATTTTTTAAATAAATTTTATGAAATTTGTTAAACTTTTTGAATATTTACTGAATTTCAATACTGGATTTGTAACTTTTGCTAAATTTTTTGTAACAGTAATTTTTTATCAAATTTTTTACCATAGTATCAATTTTTTTGCTAAATTTTTTGTTGCAATATTAATTTTTTTGTCAAATTCTTTATCATAGTATGCAAAAAAAATTTTTTTTTGTCACAGTATGCAAAATTTTTTTTGTTACAATATTGTCAAATTTTTTTGAATATATTTTTTATGTCAAGTGGCAGCCAAATGACATAATTTTGACTAATGTATTTCATTCACTCCTTTAATTTCTGACCTTTTCTTCCTTCCTTAAAAAATTTTTATGCACTAGTATCTTTTGCTAGTCCTCACTTTCTAAGAAACAGCAATATGTCCAAGGTTGACCCTAATGGTTATATTGTTTTAGTTTTAGGGTTCCAGTTATTTCTCTACATGTAATTTATATCATAAAATATATTCAATAAAGCAAAGACTGAACTGGCAGTTAAAAAAAAAAAAATGATAATTTATGTTAAATTTTTTTGAATTAACAAATCTTACAATGGAATTCTTACTCATATTGCTTTGTGTTGTAACTTGGCCATGCCAGCTTCGCTGAGATGATTGATACTCTGTAATCTCAGAGGAAACCTGAGACAATGACTCTACTACTTCGCAGTTCTTTTGTTGATCCTTGCTCTATACACTGACTTCTTGAGTTACAGGAGAAGTGCTCGCAATATTTTTTGCCGATCTTCACGGTTTCTATATCTCATGACAAGTCAGAAGATAGGCCTTGGGTCTGGTTTTCAACCGATTCACGTAGAAGCTTCTTCTCCCTGTTTCTCTCTTTTATATTGTCGCTAACACTTTCTTAACTTTCAAATCTGGGAATTAATCAGTCTCTTTCTCTTCTGCGATTTAGGTTCAGTGCACCACATATTCTAGCGATCAGAGTGATCTTTGAAGGCGGTGATTTGGAGAATGACCCTCTAGGGTCGCCCCTTTGGGCCAATTCCGAACAAGCTGAAGACTGCGTAATATTTTCAATAGGAAACGCATCCTGTTCATTAGTATTAACTTGTGTTTGTAGTTTGATTTCCTCGATGCCATGTCTTCGTTACTTCAGCTTTAAGATCGGCATTCTCTTTGTCGCTTTGCTCTAGTTTTACAAACCTGGTCTCGATTTCTTGTTTTAATTTTGTATTCTCGGCCTTGACCTCGGCATTCTCCGAATTCAATTCTTTCAATGAATCGATTTTTGATTGAGCCGATTGAGATTATGACAAGTTTTTTATAAGGTGCAGTTTTATTCAAAACTTCGAATCTAATTTTTGCTTCGCAAGTACAAGGTGCCTAATCAACCGTGATGTAGCCGGTGATTGCATATAAATATATAGGGAAATCCTTATTTATATCAGCCGTGATTGAACCGCGATCGCTACATGATTAAAACTTTATTGAGTCGAGACTCGTGATATCCGGTGGTAAATATTTTCTATTTTTCTGATCATCGTATAGAGCAAAACAATTCAATTTCTGCCTATAAAAAAGTGCAACTTGAGATTGAAATTTCAGCCGCCAAAAAAGATGATATACTGTATACATGACATACTGTAAATTGGTTTAAGCCAACTAACAAATACATATTAATGATGCGAAGACATAAGTACATAAGACGCTATACTGACTCATGGCCTTACATCCAATCACGTGCATTACACTTGTAAACCTGTAACATAAATCAACTTCGCGATAAAATAATTATTTTGAGGTGCAGTATAAAATTAATAAATTGATTTGTTAAAGGAACAATCAAATAAATCAAATATTTTTTTTTCTGCATGTGATATATTAGCGCCTTTATTCATATATTGTGCAACAGCCAAATATATAATATTAACTATTATGCAGAGAAAAAATATAAGCTATAGTGTAAAAGAGAACCTAGTTTATATCTTCTAAATCAATGGTGATAATTCTGGTGATCCACCGGGACATGGAGATTTAGGAATGAAGGCAATATTTGGTTTTCTTTTTCCGCTTTCTTTGGTGTATCCTGCACTGGTGTTATATGAATATGATTATCTTTAGTTATGGTTTTATTTATTGCTTCAATTGTTGACAAGACATCAGCCTGTAATAGCAAAAGTCAGTTACTATTGATCCTCGATTCTTGCCTGCCAACTCATCAAGTCCACCATATCTTTTGCGAACTGTTCGAAATCGTCAAAGGAAACAGGTATTTTGATACGTGTGAATTGTTGAAGAATATATATCGATGGTAAGGGACGAACTAGATACTTGATGATTATGTGACCATCTACGGAAAAAATAATGTAATACATGAGTAATCAAATTTTCCTATACTTTGCTTCTAATACAATACTTACTAACAGTTTGTATCAGATAAACACGTGCTTTGTCCTTAGGTACACTTTGTAATATCTTATTCAAAATTCGCATTGAATCTCGACATAGTTTGACCTGATCACCATCTTCTTTTGTTAAAGATGCCCTTCTACCGAATGAAAACTCAACAATGATTAAGACTTGATTTTTTTCTGTTGCTTTGATAACCTTGAAAATTACATCAATTTTGTGTTTTTTCGTGTCAGGAGTAGTCAGCTCGATCCTAAGTGGAATAAATAAAAAATTAACAGGCATGATTGTTAATTACTTTGAAATTTATAATTGACATTTACCACCCGACATTCAATACATCTTGATGCATTCTGAACAATCGATTTAAAATGCACAGTGGTGTCTATTGCGTACGTTCTTTCAAAGTTAAGGTTATTGGATTCAACTCTTATAGGTGCTTCAGGCGGACGGAGCTACTTATAGAATTACGTAAAAATGTCGATGCGAATAAATTTGAAGAACTGGTTAATGTTAACATAAAAATAAAAACATACAAATGTGTCATTATTTGCCAGGCAATGTCGTGTGCTTCATGATAATAGGAATTGAATAAGTTCTCAGAAACAAAGGACTTGCGAGCAAGAATTGGGATCTTGATTCTGTCACATACATCCTCGGTAAATTGATTGATGTATTGTGTAAATTCAGAAGTCGGATTCCAACTTTTTTTCTGAAGAACATTTTCAAGCCATATAATTTGATTCTTGTTCAAAGACCCTTTAATTTCTTGCGCATCTCATCGTCAGAGAAATCTAAGATTCCGTTGAGGCATATTGATGACAGAAGTTTTTTCCAGATTGTGTGTTCATTTTTTTTTTTTTGAGCGGTTAAAATTGCAAGTAATTTATTGCGGATGTTCTTCTTCTAGAAATTTATTAAGGCGAGTGAGCACAGTTTATTACACATAGAAGGTAGCAAATACAAAATACCTCCGTAAGGTTTCTGATTTCTTCATTATCTTGTGTTATGTCAATTTCTGTATCGCTTTCTTCCAAATCATCCAAAACATGTTGATTTAATCCAACATTGCGTTTATTACTATTGTAAGGAGGGGGTGGTGTATTATGATCTCCAGCATTTTGCAATTGTTGTTCCGTGCTTTTCAGAGATTCATCTTCATTAGGAATTTTAACCTACACATCAAAAAAGATGAGATACTTTTTTTTTTATCTGCAGGTTGTATTCTATGTTAACCTTTTTAGTCCTCTGAGGAATTAAACCCTTGCTATCAGGAGCACGTTTAGATGTGGACGGCACGTCAACAGGGAAAGAGTCTGAAAATCCTTCAGATAAGAGATCTTCAGCATTATATTTTCCTGCTTCGTCTAAAAGACTAAGACTTCCAAGAACATGAGTGCGTTTCACTGAAATCTATTTTGCATGTTCAAGGTTAGCAGTAATATATAAAGCACGATTTACCTTCTTCCGTTTATAGATTACTCCCTCCCAATAGGTCTGTAAGCCATTTTTCGAACGTTCAGAATCCACCTGTTGCAAAGGATCATATTTAGGGTGGTAATAATGAAAGTAAAAGTTAATCGTAAAACAATGACAAGTTGACAGTAAATAGCAACTTAAGTAAATAAGATTTCAAGTTCGCAATGGTGAAGGCCAGAACGTGGACTGATACTCCAAAGGTCAGAACGTGGACTGACAGGAGCGCCACCACCATCACTTGGGCCAGAACGTGGACTGATACTCTTGATCAGAATGTGAACTGATCAGAAGCTCCCTTGGTTAAATAAAAGAAAATGTTACCTTCCTCTTTATAGTTTCGAAATCATTCGGATTAAGAACTTCTGCTTCTTTTAAAAATCTGTGAGTCCAAGCACCGTCGAGGCCGTTCCACTCTTCTGAAAAAGGTGGTGAAGATATAACGATATTGTGGTAAAGAGTCAAAAACTCGTAATACGACCAGCTTGTATGCTCGTTAAAGTAAGAGAGAAGAGCTGGAAAGGTCAGAATGAAGCTTGGAAAGAAAATATTCGGATCACAAGTTGAGCCACAGAACTTACCAAAATAACCAGGGTAGTGTTCAGGTGAAGACATCTTGTTGTTCTTGTAGTATTAGGCAGGCGATCATATGTATTGCCTTAATATGGAAAAAAACACAAATTCGTCTGATAAAATACTTTTTACACGTATAATGCTTGCCGGTTCATGCATAATGGTGCATATTAATCTGCCAATCAATAAATATAAGAATCAAATTGTTTTTATTTATTTTGAGCATTTTTTTTTTTAAGAAACAACAAACATTATAATATGAGAAGTAGGTGAGTTTACTAAATGCAAGGAATTTAAAGAGGATCAGTTATAAGA
>CAJVPT010003139.1:0-15920 GCA_910592055.1 Acaulospora colombiana
AGCAGACATTTTAGCCAAAGAAGCATTAAAGTTCCCAACAATAGAATGGCAAGATCTGGACTCACCTAAGATTATTACTAAAATCAAATAGCAAGATATAGTGCTGGATGCTCCAATAAGGCAGTTTGTTAAAAAAACCAATGCCAAAATAATGATGCATTAATAGACAACCCAAAATAGAATAGACAAAAAGTGGGGTCATCAAATCCAAGACCAGCACAGGCATACATGGAACCTAGTTTGGGAACAAATGAATAATGGGCACACATGGAATATCTCTTTCAAAGGATCACAAAGAAAAAGCTTTCTTGTTAAGATGACCAGCGATGAGCTACCCATTTTAACAAAGCTAGCCACAAGAAGACCAGATTTATATAAACAAGTAAAATGTTTTGTACATGGACAGCAGGAAGAGACAATAGAACACTTGTTAGAATGTCCAGCATATAAAACTCAGTAGCAAGAAACCTGGCAGAAGGGTATGGAAGATATGATGCAAGGTTTTAACAAACTTCTGGCAGATAGGAAAAAAGAGTCAGAAGAAAAAGAGATAAGTCTGGCAGTTGATGACAGAATGAAAAGAGAAGAAATTAATAAGAAAATAGCTCAACTGGTGAAAAGGATCTCAAACACTAGTCAGAATATACTTAGCTTTTGCATGGGACTAATTGAAAAAGACCTAATAGATAAGATAGCAGACTCAAAGTGCTATGGAAAGAGAATCGGTAAAGAAACAAGAAAGTGGATAATAAAGATGCAGAAGAAAACACGTAACCACTTTAAAAAGAAAATTTGGAATGTTAGATGTGAAAAGGTAATAGAATGGGAACGGATATTGGGAATTAACAAAAGTGATAAAATCAAAAGACTGACATATCCATATAAACAAAGAAACAGGGCCAAGGTATCAGGAAATCAGTCATATCAAGTATCATTAGAGTAAGAAGAAATAGAAAATACAATGTTCAAACAGGTCCTACAAGATGGGGAAAATATAGGATGAAATGGTTGGGTTTTAATCTCTGTCAGAACTCAAAAGAGTGATCTATAATAGTGATCTGCAGGCAATGATGTTAGAAGTTGGAAGTGTATTTACCTGAACTCCTAACGGAGTGATAAATTACTTCCGAAGTTGCACTTAGAAAGGTAAAACAATCAAGACGAGTGAGTTAGTTAAAGAATTAGCTTTAGCACCTCGTGTTATATGTACAGCTTACAAATGTTTAATAAAGCATATGTAACTAGCCTGACAGAGGGCAAAACAAAAAAAAAAAAAAGTAGACAAGATACTATTTCATAAGAAATAAGTCTTGATTTAATACATAACTTATCTTTAATAACTGGGAAAAGAAAGCAAGAAGATCTATTTTAACAATATATTGGAAACAAATTCCTTGATATAATTAAAAAATAAGAAGATCCAAACAATATAAAAACCTTTTCTAAGAAATCTTATCAATAGAAAATGAATTAATATTGAACAATAAAATTACAATATTTAATGCTCAAGAATAAGAAAAGAAAATAAAACTTGAAGTATTTAGAGAAAAAATTTAAAATCAAAATATAAGTAAATACAGCTTATATATATATATTTTAAACCTACAATTATGTCATAATAGTGTGTTTTTATTGAGATATTAAAAAATATCACAATATTTATAGACTTTCATAAAGTAATTAACTTATTATTATATATTATTAGTTAAAAAAACTATATTACTTAAAAATATTAGGAGTCTACTAAGCTAGTTTGGATTGAATAAAACTAAGTCTAAACTAGATACTCTAAGTCAAATTTAGAAGACAATATTATACTCTTTTAGTAGCTTGACATAGAATCTCTAAGTTAATCAGGGTTATTATCAACAGTTTGTCACTATTGATTATCCTGAAAAACAATAAATTGCTAAAGTTGACATTAGAAATAAAAAAAAAAAAAAAATACAATTCAAAGCCCACCAAAAGGTTCTTGTTCTATTTTACAGTTTTCTCTCAAAAAGTGTTTGCATAATTGAAATATTCTCTAAGTTTCATGATATTTGAGAAACCTAACTATTCCTAAAAGTAACTTTAAGAAAAACATTTGAGGAACTTATTCTTTTATCAATATATGAATTGCTTAATATTATTAAAGCCAGTGTTATATTATGGAAGAGTTTGTCTGATTAGAATAAAGAAATCTTTTAAGTACTTTACCTAACTGGAATAGAAGCTTGAAGACCTCAGCTTTTGTTCAAGAAAACCTTTTTATCACTTAAGAAACTTAATGAGAGATAGGAGTTGAATCTTCTTTTCCTATCTGTCACTTGCCTTTTGATATCATAATTGTTTCTTAGATATTAAACATATAGTATATGATTGAAAAAAACACTTTTTCTAGAACTTTCTTTCCTATATCATCGATAATATATCAAGATACATAAATTTAATCAATAGGAGCTTGTTTACATTTCAAAAACTGATATGTTTTATATCAATTAATTTTCTTTAGTGAGGATTTGTGCTATCTAAAATTCAGAATCAAACTGAGTTAAGCAAAATTTCCTAGAAAACCATAAAATTAAAAGCTTTAAGAGGGCCAAGACAGTTAAAAAGGAAGAAAATAAAGTAAATGAAGCTTATATAGTATAAGAAATAGAAATAAAACTATAAATTTTATTTTAAATCCATACTATATAAGCAAAAAATGTGCATATTGACTAGAGGCCATAATAATAAATATTCCAGGAAGTTTGAAAGAAAAAACTAAAGCTTAACTATATAGTATCTTAAAACTATCTCAAGGCAAATAAAACTTTCTCTATAAAAGTTTCATTAATAATAATGAATGATCAATTTTTTATTTTAAAGAAGAAAATTTTCTTAAATATTCAGAAAAGGTAAATAAAAAAAAGGAAATTTTTAGTCTTCTATAACTAGAATCTAAAAAAGAAAAATACATAAGATAGCTATCTATAGATAAAATAAAAAAAAATTTTGAATTTATAATTCAAAAAAAAATAATAAAGATATATGGTATATAAGTCTAGTAAATATGAAGCATAAATTCTATAGAAACTATATAAAATAAGATCTTAAAAGATATTAAGAAGTTCAAAATATTGATATTTATGAGATAAAAACTAAGATTAGAGTAAAAATATCTCAAGTTACATAAACATTTCAAAATTAATCTAAAAGAAATATGAATGATGCTATTCAGAATAAAGATAACAAAAGCAATTTTTATCAAAAAAGAGTTAATAGATCAAAAAATAAATAAAATCTTAATTAAATAAAACTAATATTTAGCTAGGCTTCTAGATATAAACAGAATATTTTCTGGTTTGATAGTTAGGGTACTCAATGATATAGAAGCCAAGACTTGTTATACTGTATATCATGAAATTCCCATATATTGAAAAAGCAAAACTTTATAATAATATGCTTTACAATAAAAAAGTTATAATAAGAACTTGAAAGCAGTATATCCTTTTATTAGGATTAAAACTATTGTAAAGTCAAAAACTATATTAAAAAAAACTGCAATAGATTCCAGACCTAAAATTAAAAGGTTCAAAAATATACTGAAATATACAAAGATAGAGATAGATATTAAATCCATATCAGGCTCACTTTTAAATAATGAATCTATAAGTTCTATTATAATTTTGAATATAAATAGACAATCAAGCAAAGAAAAAAGTATCAAGATTAGAACAATAACAATATATAACAAAGACATTATAAAATCTTGAATCACTTAACAATAAAAAATATAGAGAACTATTAGAAATTCATTGAAGAATAAAAAAAAGAGACAACTCAATAGCCAGAGCCAATAGATAAACAAAAGAATTCTCAGGCTCAAAAACAAATCAATATCTAGTCCACAAAGGAGAAGAGGGTAGAATAGGCAAGTCACTTCTAAAATATCATATCAGTCGATCAAGACAAACAAAAGAGAAAGAGCATGTTTCTCTCTCAATAAAGACTTATAATAAAAGCAAAAAATAAATAGTAGTCTAAATAAGTTAGCTGAGTAAAATAGTAATTTAAATATAGAAACACTTTTATAGAATGAGCATATAACATTTTTGTATAGCAAAAATTAAAAAAGATAAACAAAAAACAAAAAAAGAAAATAAAAAAGAAGTTCAAAAAAAAGTAATAAGAATAGATATATATAATATCAAAAATGTTATAGACAAAACCAATTAATAAAGCCTTATTGAAAAAATACAAGAACAGGAAATAGGTATAATAAAAATATGTATATGAAACTAAGCTAATTCAGATTAATAAAAAATGGATTCTTATCAATTAAAAAGCCTATAAACACTTTACAATATAAATAAAGACATACCATTCAAAGTAGGAGTCGACCTTCCAATTCAAAAAAATTTAAAAAGAAAGATAGTATCAGTAAAAAAGAAAGAAGGTTACATAATAGTAGCAAACTTTCTTATAAAAAAAAAAGTTTATGTTATGCAAATTCATATTCTATTAGACAAACAATAATATAAAAAAGTACAAAATAAATTAATCAATCTTATTAAAAAAAAGTATAAACAAAATTTTCATATTATAGTAATAAGAAATTTAAGAAATTTTAATGTTGCTTATAATTTATCTAAAAATAGATCATCTTTCAAGATTAAATTTAGATCTTTATAGTATCTTGAAATTATATAGTTTAACTTTTTAAATGATTAGGATTTCTTAAACATTTAAGCAATATGGAAAGGCAAAAATAAAACCCTAACATGATAGAATATAATAAGTAGTAATAGAATTGACTATATATGAATATTACAAGACCTAACAAAAATATAATAAGTTATAAAAAGTAATTATGCTATATTAATAATTATCTTGTAAAACAAGAATCTCTTTATAAAAGTCTGGCTACTAAATTGAAAAAATAAAATAGAATAAGAATTAATATAAAAGAATCCTTATCAAACAATAGTAAGCTTATTATAAGAATATGGATTACAAGCTAAAAGCAAAATTAGATTTTCTTCTTGTAGAAGAATCAGAAGAAGATAAAAAAAAAACATATAAACAAGATCTAGAAAGTCTTTGAGAATCAAGTATACAAAGTAGTCTTTAACAAACTCAAAATAAAAAAAATTATATTATATAAGAAAAGAAATGATAGATATAGCCTTGAATTTATCAAATATAGAAAAGCTTTGCAACTAAAAGGACTTCACAAAAAGGCAGAAGTCTTAAAAGAAATAAAAAAATTACAAAACTATAGCAAAGTGATAGATAAACATAACACTATCCATAGGTTGAATCACCAGATTAAAACTATTACATACAATATAATATTTTCAATATATCTTGAATATTATTAAAAAAAGATATTTAGAATATAATAGAATATCTAAAGTTTATCAGTTAAAGACTTGAAGAAAAAAAAAAATAAGAGAGATAAAGATGGGTCCCTAAAGATAGAGATAGGAACAAAAATAAAATATCCCTCATTAGAAAATATTAAAATTTTTAAATTAATAACTATAAAAAAACTACACACAATTGTTTTTCATTATTCAAATTATTGATTTATAGTATTTCCTAACTTTTTGTTCCTATTAAAGTAAAGAGCTATAAATTTTGTTTCTCAAAAAGGGACATAAGTAATCTGCAAAATTTTATATATAAAATACTTTAGGAATCAATTATTAAAGATAGATCATTAAAATTGCTCTAGAACAAAAATATAATAATTTAAAGATAATAAATAAAGAATTGTAAACTTCCTGATAAATAAAGAAAAAAGTAAAATAATATTAGACAGAATCAAAATTAGACAAAATAATAATGATTATATAATAACAGAACAATATAAGATCAAAAAAAAAATAAGATAATATTATTTAGAAACCTTCAAGAAAAGAAAAGCCAATTTGAATAATCTAATAGAAAATTGGAAAGAGAAATACAATCTTAGAAGTTATATTCAAGATAGCTAATATAAGGATCTCCTTAAACCAATCTCTCAAGAAGAATTAATAAAATACTCAAAATACTTCTTAATAGCAAGACCTTAAAAAAATCTCAAATCAACAAAAGGACTAAACCAAGTATAAAAAGAATATCTATAAAAAATGCTTAATAACTTCTTGAAATAGAAAATTATATCTATATTTTGAAAGCAAGGTCATATATATTCAATAGTCAAGCTGAAGTCATAAAAATGTAAACTATTAAATACAAGATCTATTGTATTACTGAAGCTATAAAAAAGTGTTTTATTAAAGTTTTAATCAATGGAATAGAAAATATTTATAAGATTAATAATATCTTCAAAGGATTCAATTATGCGAGACTACTAGGAAAAAATACTATAGAACCAATTCAATTTTCAATAATATTTATAAGAATATGCAAGAAAACAATAAAAAGTTATAAATACTTTTTCAAAATATAACCAAAACTTAGGATACTATTAATCTGGAAATGTTAGTAAAGATTACAAAAAGAATTAAGATATTTAAAGATTTTATAAAAATTATAATGAGCCTTTTCAAAATAAAGAATTCAAAGTTATATTTGAAGATGACTTTATAAAACCCATAAAAGTAGGGAATGGAATTGATTAAGAAGAAACTATTTTCTATTGATGTGAAGAATTTTTTATAACCATTTACTATGCAAAATTCAAAATAATATTTATAGAGAATATAAAATATCAATCAACTAGAATCCATACTTTAAAGAACAAATACTTAAAAAGCTTAAGTTAAGACATATAGCTATAGCCTTTATAAATGATATAACATGGATAGCAAGATTAAAAAAAGATATGAAAAAGATTCTAAAAATAATAAGAACCTTCTATATAGCCAATGACTTCTAGATTAATAATAAAAATTAGTTCTAGTTACTATTAATAATCTCAATTGCTATTTAAAAAAAGTTCAAGCTAGTATTAAAAAAGAAATAATCAAAGAATTTAATAGAATAAAACAAGCAAGATTTTTGAAAATCAGAATAGGAAATTAAAAAACTATAATTTATATAGTTATCAAAGCTCTTAAAAATAAAAAGGTAACAGATAAACAAATACTCTATATTTTAAATAGGATATTAATATTAAGAATAGAATTTAGAATATAACATAACATATTGTTATGAAAAATATGCAACATGTTAACAATAGTATATCGAATACAATAAAAGTTTATTATATAGATTTATATTTACTGTAATAGTATAATATATTATCCAAAGATCCATAATTTGAAAAGTATTTAGATATACAAAGAGAAAGTCAAGTAATTAGATTATACAATAGATTGAATAATCTTGAACAATTAGAAATCACAATAATTATAAAACTCAAATAAATACAAATTAAATATTGGAAACCACTCAACCTATTAATTTATAATCCATTAAATTATCTCTAAGATAAAGACAACTTCTCACTTCAACTAATAAAGTTAATTAAAGACATATAAATAATTATTTAAAGTTAAAAGTAATATAATATCATTAAATTGAAAAAAATAGTTTGATCAAAGAATATATTATATTTAATTATTACAATAAAACTATTTCATTATTAAGAAACTATAAATTAATGTACATACAGTAGATAACTTATCAATTATGAGACAAATAAAATTAGAAATTAGTATATTTTTCAACTTATACAAAAAATAAATAAAGGTCATATTTCAAAATAGTTTTTAACTATAAACAAGATATTTTCCAAAGATTTTTTAAATTAGTCAATATAATTCTGAAAAATGAATTTAACTAAGTGGAAATTAATATATTCTATAGTAAGTTTTAATTGAGATAGAGAACAAAAAATATGGATAATCAAAAAAAATAATAATTATCAATTAACCTGAGAAAAACTGTTATGAGAAAGTGTAGAAAATAGAGTAAAATTGAATATTATAGTTGTCAAAATGATGAAAATAATTAGAAGACAAAGTTAACAAAATACTTAGGTTATTTAAAAGATTATATTTAAGAAAACAGTTACATTATAGAGAAAAATACAAAGAAAAAATATATAATACTATATCTCAATACAAGAAAAAATACTAGAAGAACCCAGACACTAACAATTTCAAGCTTCAAGATGCTTTTGGAAAAAGCAATTGAAAAAACAATATATAATGATCAAGTTTTATCTAAAAATTCTTTTTTATAGTCTTTTCTTTAATATATTAAAATGAATTATATAGATATAGAAAATCAAAAGAAAACAATTATTAAAGAAAATATTAAAGAAGAAGTATATCAAGATCAGTTAATATAAATACTTCAATATAATCTAGGATTCAATCAAAAGTTAATTTTTATTTAGATAGTTTACTTATTAATCATAGAAGTAATAATATAAATATGGAAGTAATATAAATTTAGATAAGTAATGTAAAAATAAAAAATAGATTTTAAATAGAAGTAAATAATTAATTCTTATCTATATGAGCAGAATTGATAGCAATAATCACAACACTTCTAATAGTTCCAATAGATAACAGAATTGAAATCTTTATAGATAGTCAAGTCTGCATTTAAAAATAGAAAATAATCAAGAAAGATGATTTAAAATGAATATATAAATGATAACCGAAAGATAAAAACTGATTATTATAGTATATATAGTATAATAGAATTGATCAAAAAAAAAAATTTAGATCCGAAACATATCAAGATCAAGTCATATTTTAATAATTATTATAATAATAAAGCAAATGCTTTAGCCAAAGATATCCTTAAACTTTCTGTAATAAAATAAGCAAAACATTAGATAATCCTATAAGATGATTTATTAAAAAAGTAAATAATAAGATCACAGCATAAATAGTTTAAAATAGAACTAAAAAAAATTGAAATTATCAGATCAAAGAATAATATGATTATATATAAGATTTAGTATAATAAAAAATAAATGAGTACATATTATAATGAGTTTCTAAAATATTTAGCATATTAAATTTCACAGATCATTTATATCCTTTTTTGAGAAACAAAATTCATAGCTCTTCATTTTAATAGGGACAAAAATTAGAAAATGTTATAAATCAATGATTTGAATAATAAAGAACAATTGTAAGTAGTTTTTAAATAGTTATTAATTTAAAATTTTTAATGTTTTTTAGTGAGAGACATTTGTCTTTTATCTCTGCCTCCCTCTTTAGGAACTTATTTTTAGTTATTCATGGAGCATATCTTTCAAAGACTTACAAAAAAAAAAGTTTATTTATTAAATTGATAAATAATAAACTATCATCATTAAGTAAGTTAATAATTAAAAGGTCAGATCTATATAAACAAGTAAATATATTATATATAATTTTTGCAAAGAAAAGACAATCAATCACTTGTTAAAATATTTAGCTTATAAGAAGTAAGTAAAAGAATATGAAACAAAAGTTTTAAAAAAGTTTTTGAAAACTTTAGAAAACTTTTGCAAAAAAAAAATATAGAGAAGAATATAGGACTGATAGTGAATAATAAAGAAGAAATATGAGAAGTTGACAAGTAGATATTCAAACTAGTAAAACAAATTTTAACAATAAGTCAGAATATATTAAGTTTTTATATAGGACTAATAATAAGTAAACTAATTCTTGAATTAATAGATCTAAAATGCTATAGTAAAAGAGTTGAAAAAGAAGTAAAAAAAATAAATAATTAAGATGCAGAGTATAATATCAATCAATTTTACAAGAAGGTTTGAAACGTAAGATATGAAAAGATGATAGAATGGAAAAAAATACAAGAAATATGGAGAAATGACAAAATAAAAGATCTCTTAGCTTTCAAGATCATAAAACTATATAATCAGAAAGAAAAGTTCAATTATTAGAAAAAGAAAGATTAGAAAATAAAGATTTAAAAGATATTCTATCAAGAAGAGTTAAGTTCAGAATAAAGTAATTGGGTTTTGAGTTCTGTTAAAACTTAAAAGAGTAATCTGCAATAGTGACCTGTAGAAAATGATACCTAAATTCTTAATGAAATAATAAATTATTTTCAAATTATCCTTAAAGTAGTAATTATAAAGACAAGTGAGCTAGTTAAAGTTTTTAGTTTTAGTAATTTATATTATAATGTATAATTTATAATTGTTTAATAAAGTATACATAACTAGCTTGATAAAGGGTATAAAAAAAAACTATATATTGTAGATTAATTTTATAATACAAAAATTTGTTTAAAGACTTTATTAATATACTATAGAATATAATATACTATATTATGTAATATATTTTTTTATTTATATTGTTAATTAAGAAATATTTGATTTAAATTTTCAATTAAAATCGAATTCAACAAAAAATTTACAATTAATTTGAAGCAGATAAAAATTTTATTATTATTACATATACTGTATATATATATATATAAGACTATTGATTATAAAATATTGGTTTTTTAGTTTAATATAAAGATAAATAATCCAAATTTCCTTTAAGTCTTGAAACTTTTATAGAAAAGTGAAAAAAGAGATTTTCAAATTTGATATATTTTATTTAATTCAATTTTTTTGTTATAAATAATTGAGTTTAAGATTTTTTTTTAAAAAAAAAGATAAATTAAAAAAAAATAAAAATAGTTGTTTATTAATTCAAATAATATTTCTCAAGAATAATTTTGAAAAAAAATTTTTTTTTGTTTCAAAACTCAAAGTTTTAAAAGAAAACACTTTTTTTAAAAATAATTTTAAAAATTGTATTACTTATTATTATTATTTCTTTTTAATATAAATTTTAATTTTCAATAATTAAAAAAGAGTTAAAAATGTATTTTTTATTGCAAAAAAAATAATTATTTTATTATTTTTTTTTAATATTTAAGATTTTCTATAAGAAATGGTTCTAGAATAAATAAGGGCACGGTACAGTTATGCATCTAAGGTGAAACCGGAAATTTGTTCTTGCGCAAGAATCCTTTGATTGCTTTCCGTCACGTGTTAGTTTAATTTGAAGCTCAAGGAATATTAAAATGTGAACAAAATTGTAGCATTGCGCACTCGAAATTTATTACATTATGAAAATTTCACAACGAGGAGTGTCTGGAAATAACATACGAAATTGAGAAACTAATTCAGATAATTCAAGATTAACTATCTCAAGTATTTATCTTAACTTCGATTTTTTTTTTTTATATATATATTGTTCTAACGGTTTTTGTGTTCTAAACTTTATGCGAGTCCATGTCATATATTGTCTAAACTGAAAATAGCCATTATATACAAAGGTGTCACAAAAATGACATGTTCATTCCTTAAAGGACCTTGAAAAAAATCAAGTTCAACCAATAGGACGGATAGGACGGGAACACGAAATATTTTGGAAAGCAAGATGAATAAAATGCCAAGCTTTTACAGTACCTGATTTTTGGGGGGACGAGGCTATCCTTTTTGTAATGGAAAATATTTTCTTGTTAGAGTTGTCTACCGACGAAGGCAAATGTAATCTCGTATGTATTATCGCTGTGTGGCATTCACCACTTTTCACCGAGCCGCGTTTAAGCCAACTAGTCAACCATTTGTGAAGCATTATTTGAAAACAATATCCAATTATGATCAGAGATCCATTCAACCCAAATATGTACAAATGCCCGGAAAATCGTGTTAAAGATAGGTTCATTGTTAATACTAACACCACGAGACGATTCGTCCTTTCTGGTGGAGAAAAAGATAATAATTTAACATAATAGGAATTAATTCGCCATGCAGGGGAAATACCTGTCCTATACCCAAATCTTCGTTCAAGTATCACGACATGCGCGCAACTTAAAATTAGGACCAATATTTTTCCGTTTAGAAAAATATTAGTAAGTATATAAAGATATGGATCGCTGAGTTCATCTGGTTTTCGAAGAGGAATCTTCTTCTTTAAACACCGTGTTCATATAAATATATTGGAATTATGGGGTTAACCGAATTTTTAGTGTCATTATTTACACTTCCATCTATAACTATCGGATGTTTCCTACTTGTAATGTTTATCATGAAGAATGAGAAACGTCGAAATCTTTCGAATTTAGTGAGTCTGATTTTCACGCCTCGATTGTATACAGCTTTTAGTAACATTCGCTTTAATATAAAAGCTGCTCTCTACTATTTCAAAATTTAAATTTTTCATTATTTCGTCCGATCTGTTCGTAGAACGAACCACCGTTTGTACCCTACAAAATTCCTATTATTGGACACACTATTGATTTTTTCTTTAGACCAAGGGTGTTCTTGCGAGAATGCAGAAAACAGGTATTGCACCCGATAAATACACACATTTGTCATGCCTCGTTGCGATTTG
Source organism: Acaulospora colombiana (assembly GCA_910592055.1). NCBI lineage: Eukaryota > Fungi > Glomeromycota > Glomeromycetes > Diversisporales > Acaulosporaceae > Acaulospora > Acaulospora colombiana. The sequence goes on from CAJVPT010003139.1 coordinate 12,285, forward strand.
TAATTCTTAATCTGTTGTTTTCCTAACCTCCTTTAAAGTATGGCGACATGTTTAGTCTATACGTTTGGGGACAGATTATTACTATCGCAGGAAAAGATTCTATTCACGAAGTGTTTGGTTCCTTCCGTGACTTTGCATTCCCCGAAGCTCTAAACGAAGTGCGTTTACTCTGCTGTATCTTTATTTGATACTTTTATTGATTATTGTTATTTATATATATATGTTTTTTTTTTTTTTCTTAAACGTCTCATCCCATGCAACAAAGGCTATTCCACTAAATGAAGTTTTTCCCCGCGTCGGAATTACAAGACAGGCGGCCTTACTGTCCAAATACACTTGCGAATTCATTAATCCCAATCTCAATAAGCTTGTTCCCCGCATTGTACAAAAAATAGAAGAAAATGTTAACCTTATTATTGGCAAATGTGAAGGTACGTATGTGGAATCCGAATATGATCGCTACAATCTTTCTTCCCGAATCCATCTAACCATATTATCACAGAACCAACGGTGTATCGCTCACTCTTTGATGTGTTAACAAGGATTATTGCGGGATCGGCGGCGGATGCTTGTCTTGGCGAGGTAAAGCCTATCTTTAAATGCAATTTCTTTAGGAAAAAATAACAAAATTATCATTAATAATCTCGAAATGCAGGAAATATCACTATACGAAGATTGCTTGAATACCTTTTCAACTTTCACCAACGATCTCGCTCCCGTACTCGGCGTGCCACCCATACTAGCATTCATCCACCCAAAATTGCATGAATTCGTAGTCACGTGAGTTTTATTTAATGTGTCATTGACCTTTAATCAAGTTCATTTATTTATTTTCTTTCTTTTTACGAAACGCCAATTAATAGTCTGCCACTGAAGATTGGTATCTATAGATCTATTTACAGACACCGAAAAATAATGTGTCGAAGGGTAAAACCCGAGGTCATAAAACGACTGGCGTTAGAAGAAAAGTTCGGTGATGCATGGAAAAAACCGGTACGTTATTTCCGCAATTCTTTATAAGATTCTTTCGTCATAAATTTACTAGATCGCATTCACACTTTATTGCGTATGTATAGTGTGACATGCTCCAAACAATCATAGATGATGAAACCGAGTTCAACAAAATGAAACCTGATTTTGATTATCTCACGGAATTAATGCTTTCATTCATCTTCTCTGCTATAAGTTCCACCTCGAGAACCGCTACAAATTCATTATTTGGTATTCTTATTTTGCATACATAACTTTCATTAAGATTATGAATTTAGTTCTTTTAGTGAAAGCATCTTCCTAACCTCCTTTTTAATTGTAATTGATGTGTTAAATAGAATATGCCGGAAGGTCGGAATACTGGGATGAATTATATGAAGAGGCTGCCGCGATTAGTAAAGAGTATGAAGGAAAAATTACGAAAGAGTCATTGTCAAAGATGGAGAAACTAGACAGTTTCGTCAAAGAGGCGTTAAGATTTCAAGATACAATTTGTAGGTCTAATTAATTTACTTGGAAGTGTTGATTAGATACTAACATGCTAGCAATCCCTGAATATTACTATGCAGCCGGTCTCCCCCATAAAACTCTTCGTGAGTCTTATACATTTGAAAACGGATATCAGGTTCCACAAGGTAACCACGCATTTCTCCATTGATCGAAATAGCCATTCCAATCTCACCTCGCCGTTTTTCCTTACAATTTTAGGTCGCCATGTTCATTTGTACTACAAAGATGTTTACGACGATCCGGTTTCCCAAGGTCCCAATCCCACGGAGTTTGATGGACTCCGACATTATCGAACAAAAGAATCAGCCGTAAAGGTTCAACGCAAATGGCTAGGATTCGGGGGAGGACGTCATGTTTGTCCGGGACGATTCTTTGCTGTAATTGAATTAAAAGTACTCTTGCATATACTAATATTGAGGTACCATATTAGAACAGAAAGTGGGAAATATGAACCTAAGCGACAGATTGGACCATGGGCTGAGCCCAGTAATAAGGGGTTGGTGTTTGAGATGAGGAGAAATTAGAAGTAATTATGATTGGCCTATATGTTTATATATTATTCTAAAAGTATCATAAGAATAAGAATTATTGTATATGATTAAATAAAGATCCTAAGGAATCTGAATTCTATTTATTTATGAAAATTTATTAGGGAGGTGTCCAATTGTTCTTGGGATTAACTAGTGAAACGATCATTTGCTTCTATCATCATTTCATTTTAGCTTGCGTAACCCCCCAAATAGAACATGCACAAACACATCCACAAACAAATCAAAATTTAAGATGGTCAATTTTTTCGCCATTAGAATCTCTGGTCGAACTTTTGATCATAGAATTCACGGTCACAGGGTATGACTCTCACTATTTAACGTTTGACCGCAGCAATAAGATGCGGATCGAGATGCAAAGATTTTTTTTTTAAAAAAAACCAACAAATAAAATAAAGGACAGAGGTATGGCAATAGATTTGAGTATTCTGATGGTTCAAGATTATCACTAAAATACTTAAAATTTTTTGTGAATAAATTTTTTGCAAGGATTATTAATCACTTCTTTTTATAAATTGATTACATAATTGACCATGGTTATTACCTCAGTTAATAGTTCTTTACGTTTTTTCGTCCTCTTTAGCTTCTTTCAAGGGGGGTATGGCGATGGTCGGTTGCTCAGGATTGTTTCGCGTAAGCTTCAAATCGCGTATCTTCAACCCTTCGTTTTACCTCTAACGATGCATCGAATAATATCGATATTGTACAAAAAAAAAAAAAGGTTAAAAATCAAAATTATTCATTTACGAAATATTTTGTGAAAACAATACTACTTACGGCTATTTATACAAGTTTATGTTATTATTAATATTATTATTATTTCACTATTCAAATTAAAAAATTTATTATTATATAATAAATATTGATCTAAAAAATATAAAAAATTAATTTAGTTACATATAGACTTACTGAATATAAATAAATAAATAAATAAATAAAATACTAATGATTTTCATATATTAAATTTATTAATAATTGATAAATTTATAAATTTTTTTTTTTTTTTTTTGATCAGCTTGGCCTTAACTTTATTGAATATATATATATATACTATATATTGAATATCCATAGTCAGGTTAGATCATAATTTATTAATCAATCGAAAACATAAGTATATTTTCATTCATTCAACCAACATAATATATATTATAGCTTAACATTTTTATCAAATCTAACTAACTCATCATAAGCAATAATAGTTTCTAAATTTGATCTTGAAAACAATATTTCATTTCATGATGATCTTTGAGTAAAAATCCTTCTAGTCCATTATTTCATTATTAACAGGTTGTTATTATTGAATATCTTATCAAGTTACTGAAATGCAGGAAATTACAAAAGAATGGATTAAAAAAAAGAGAAGGAGTATATTTAAAAATGTTCAAATAGACTTATAAGAAAATAAAGAAAAAAAAAATTCTTTAGTTTACTTCAAAAACCTGCTTCTCAAGATTTCTTCTTAATAAAAAATACTTGATTGAAATATTTTTTCTTCTTCTGACTATCTAAGAAACTTATCTATTCTTAATCTTGATTTTCTTTTCATAAATCTAGATAAAGACATCTGAAACATAACTAATATTATATA
>CAJVPT010003140.1:0-15919 GCA_910592055.1 Acaulospora colombiana
AAAGACTTTATTAGCAAAGAAGTATAAAACTTCTTGCGAATATCTTTTTTGTGTGTGGTCAGAGGATCAGCGGAAAGGATTTAGGGGTAATACATACCTTAATTTATTGTTGTAATTATAAATAATTATAAATATAAATATTTATTATATATTCATATTTACTGAGAACAGATTTGATTTTTTGATGTAAATAGTTTCAGTTAATATCTATAAGTATATCCATCAATAAGGTTTTTTCTTTATTTTTTATTTACTGAAAAACTTTTTTATTTGATGGTTGAATTGAGTTTGTCCATTTTTCTATTTTTACAGATATAATAGTAAAGTTTTTTTACTCTTTTTTATTAATTTTTTTGAGATATTGCTTCACAATAAAATATTATTCATATGTTCCTATTGATAAATTCTTTTTTGAAGGGTTGAAAATCTTTTAACAAGCTTAATGTATTTTGCAAATATACTATTTTTTCTGTTTCAGTTTTTTCTAAGAGCATATAAGTAAACACACTCATTTTATATTTATTATCCACATTAATATGAAAGAAATTGATACTGGATATTTTTGGTCTATTTCTTATCTTATATGTATATTGCTTAGCTATATTATTTCCTTTAATCTTTTTGTTGATAACTTCTATTTTGATTATGTCTTTGAGCTTCTTATTTCCTATTTCAATTTTAATAATGTTTAAGATTTTGATTGTTGTAATTGTTTAAACTTCTATAATTATTTTCTTATTTAGTGAGCTATATATAAAAAATTGTTTTCAAGTATTGTTTGACTTGACATAATATTTTATGAAGAGTATTGTACTTGCTCAGCTTGTTATATTATGTTTAAGTATTTATCTTTTAAAAATAGAACTAGAAGGTCTTTTTCTTTTCCTTGTCCTTTGATCTATAAATAAAGAATATGTTATCTGTGAATTTTGACTTTGATAAAGGTGATATAATCAATATTCAGAATTCTAACAATGATATTGTTTATGATCAAGTATTGAATTGGATCTAAAATAAGATTTGTGATAACTTCTTGAGTAGATATAATATTAAAAAGGGTTTTTATTATCCATAATTTCCATTATCGATTATATTTGTCTGATAGTTGAGTTAAGGATTCTATAATATATGTTTTTCTCTTTTTAGTAATCTATAAAAGTTTGTATTATCTCATAGATATATTGATAATATAATAGGGAATAGGTTAGCTGTATTTGGTATTATTGTGTTTTGCTAATAATTGTTGTTATATTTTCTTTGATACATGTTGCAGATTTATTTGTTTCTTATTATTATTTTAATAATATAAAAAATCTTTTATTATTTAAAATTATATATTAATTTTTTGTGAAATAGAAGCTCAACCTTGTTTATTAATTTGATAAAGTAATTTACAAATTTAATTGCAGGAAATACATATTTTTATCATTCATGTTAACAAACATTTCTAGAATCCTACTTTTAAAGGATTCACCGGATAACTTGTTACCTAGAAATATTCGATCAGATTAAATTTCTACTACTACCTATCTAGGAAACCTAGACATCCCTATTTTTGGATCTTTAATCCTTCCAGATTCCTCCCAATTAACTTGCCAGGCTTGATTTGCTAGTTCTGTAAAAGGAGAAGTATACCTTTCAAATGGTTCTGATGGACAAGATGCTTGTTACTAGTTTTGGTATCTTTCTCAGATTTGTTTGTATTCAACTGTATTGATTGTGCTTTTTATAAGGAGAAAAACCCACTTAGAACTGGAAATGGAAAAACCTTGTTTGTATGAAACCAAAATGAAGATAATCAGTGTTTTCTTAGACCTAATTGTGTTTTGCATCATAGACAGTTTTTCAATTCCATAAATCTTTCATATGGCCCTCATATGGTATTGAACTATAGACCTTGTGATTGCAACCTGGAAGTACTACCACTGTGCTATAGACCTATAGGTCTATATGATATATTAATAATATTTATTTCATATATATATTATAATAGTATTGTTGATATTGTTAATTAGGCAACAGTAAACATATAGAGTTATAGAATTGTTAATAATTGATTTGTATAAATATGTAGAAAGTATATTAACATTGTTTATTGATATGTCTTTTGGGTTTGTTGTAAAAAGTATATATATCTATATTTGTATAATATAATATTATTAAAATACTGTTGTTATGATATATGTGTTTCTTTATTGTATAGTCAATAAAGCTTGAATTTTCTCTAGATTTTATGAGAATTTGGACTTGAACTGATTTATTGGTTTGAGTTATTGTTTGTGAAGCTTCTCTTGATATCTAAAAAGGTATTAACCTATACTGACCTGGCTAAGAGCTTTGTGAGGTTGATATTAGGCTTTTAGAGATTATTGTAATTTAGTCTTTCTTGTTGTTTTTTTTTTTTAAAAGAAAAAATTTATATAGTAGAAGTTAGTGATTTTGTAAAACTTACCTTTTCTATACTCTATAAAGAGTTCTTGAACTTGTTTTTTATAAGTTGTTTAGTTGTAAAAGTGGTTTCTCTTGTTTTTCTAGCTAGTTTTTTTTTTCTCTAAAAATTATCAAAAAAGAAAATTTTCTAAAAAATTAGAGATTAGTGAATTTAATTATATATTAATAGAGTTATAATTATTTTAAATTAAAAAGATTACCAAAAAATTTTTAAATAATATTTTTGTTATTTTTAAAAATAACTATTCATATATTGATAAAAAATAAGTTCTATTTTTAAAAAAGATTATACAAGAATAAAAAAATTATTTAAATAGTTCAAAGTAAAAAGAATATTTCAATTAAATATATATTTTTTGAAAGAAAATTATTAACTTGAATAAAAATTTTTTGAGAAGTTGTAAATTGTTTTTAAAATTTTATTTTCTTTTTTTGATATATTAATTTAATAATTTATTATTTATTGAAACAATTTGTAGTAATAAACTATTAATAATAATTTTTATAAATAAAAACTATTAATCTCAATATATTAGAAAAAGAAATATTGTTCTCTATATTTGATTTAGAGTAAATAGTTAAAATTTTGTTTTATTTAATCTAAATTGAATTAGTAGATTTTTTATATTTTTAAAGTAATATAGTTCTTCAATTAATAATGAATTAACTGTCATATTAATAATTTATATTAGTCCAAATTGTGTTATTCAACAACTGAATTATTGTCAAATTTGATTAAATTTATTAATAAAAATATTGTCAAATATTTTTTGATTACTGCCACTTGGTATATTACTATTTCAGCAATAAAGTGATAATCAAAAATTCAGCAATCAAAAATTTGACAATTAAAAATTTAATAATTAAAAAATTCGCTAATCAAAAATTTATTAACAATTCATCAAATAATTCATTAACTATTTAACAAAAATCTATTAAAAATTCATTACAAAATTATTTATTAACAATTTAATAAAAATTCAATATTAATTCATTAATAATAGACCTGTAGGTCAATAGTGCAATGGGTGCACTCCCAGGTTACCATCTACAAGTTACTGATTCAATTCCACTTGAGAACAGTATTCACAATATAGGTTACGTTGTACAAGATACATGCTCATCACCATGTACATCTTTGTACATAAAATACAACCTATAAAATTCTATCGTCTGATTATGGTATAATAAATTAGGTCATACTACCTTGGCCGGTTTTAGTGCTAAGGAAACCATAAAGATTCTATCGTCTGGAATATATGAAGATATCAAGACAAGTCAAGAAAGACCTCGATGGACTCAAGCCTCTAATGAAAATGTGAAACCATCCACCTCTTCTCAAAAAACACTCTTATGGGAGATCTGGGAGACTTCGGTCATCTGCACCAATCGAAAATATATGGGTTGTAACTTCAATTAATAGGAGATCTTATTGTGATTGTGAAACCAATGGCTACCAAAGAGGACAGCTAAGTGCAAGGCTGGTGATTAGTATTAGCGTTATGATAGAAACCACAGGGACAGACCAGAAATTTAGGAGAAGTAATTCAAAAAGTAACAATCAAGGAAAACCCTGTAGATCATATTTGAAGAGTGGTTAAGAATGAAGCAATGAAAGACCATTGGTCAATTAACGAAGGCAACACCATTGAATTATCAGGATGTTAATACAAGACCATAGGGCCTGCATATATCAGAGTACAACCAGCCTTCTGAGAATTAAACATGATAAAGATCTATTATGGTACACACAAACAAGAATGCGAAACAAAAAACATTAAGAACTAAGGAACATATATTTCAAGCCCTCTGAAAAATATAATAATACAAGTTCCATAGTGGACATCAGACACTATGTGGCCTGGACACAGTAGGACAACTGACAAAATGGTGTCACACTGTGGCAAAATTGGGGTATTCATTGGGTAGGTAGTATAGAAAATAGGTTAGATGAATTGCCCATGTAATCAATACTGTACTATCACAAATACTTAATAAAATTCACTCCAGTCAAGTTGGACTTTAAAAAAAAAAGAATAAAAAATAAATAAAAATTCATTAATAATTTGTTAAAAATTTGACAAAAATTTATCAACTATTTATTAAAAATTTGGTAACTATTCATTAAAACTATTTATTAAAAATTCTTAACAATTTATTAAAAATTTAGTATTATTTGATATTATTTATATAATAATATATAATTAATTAAATTATAATAATATAAATGACATATTATATATTATATTATAGTTTGTATTATTCATAATTTATAAATATAACCTTAATTTAAAAAAATTCATACATAAGTTTATCAAATTTTTTACTTTATTGCTGATAAATAGTTGCTGAATTTTTAATAAATAGTTAATAAACTTTTAATGAATAATTTAATAAATAGTTATTGATTTTTTAATGAATAGTTAATGAATTTTTAATGAATAGTTTTAATAAATAGTTGTTGAATTTTTAATGAATAGTTGATGAATTTTTGACAAATTTTTAATGAATTATTAATAAATTAATGTCAAATTTTTATTGAATTGTTAATAAATAATTTTGTGATGAACTTTTAATGAATTATTGCCAAATCGTTAATAAATTATTGTCAAATTGTTAATAAATTATTTGATGAATTGTTAATAAATTTTTTGACAATTGTTAATATGTCAATTTTTGTAGTTGTCAATTTATTTATATCCTTTTTTTACTAAATTTTTTATTTTTGTTGAATGTTATATAAGTGGCAGTATATCAAATAATTTTTTTTTAACTAGTGTTATATAATATAGTAGATAAAAAAATAAATAAATAAATGATTTTGATAAATAAAAATTTATTATTATTATATAATATACATATATAGTATATACATACTTATCAAAAGTATTTAATCCCATATTGATTATTATAATTTTTAAAATTTAAAATTGATTTTGTTTTTATTATTATTAAAGAATTTATCAAATAATTTTTAATAAAATTTATATTAATGTATTCATAAAGATATAATTTTTTATTAATATTATTAATATTTTGTTAAATTTTTATTACTATTTATTATAACTTAAATTCTTCTTAATATACTTTCTATTAAATTTTCTAAATTTTTTAATTTAATTTAATTCTTTTTCTAAAATAATCATTAATTTTGCAAGATTTTTTGAATAGAAATCATGTTTATGAATTGTTTTTTCTAAAATATTTTATAAATACTTAATTGAATTAAGATCTAGTAATAGTACAAGTCAGAAAATATTTATTATTGAATTATTTTCTAATCTCTATTTAACTATTTTTGTCCAATGAACTGAAGTATTATTATCTTGAAAAATAAATTTTAAATTATTATTTAATTTATTAATAAAAGATAAAATATTATTTTTTAAGACTTAATATATATAGATCCTGTAATTTTATTAAAAACTGAAATCAAAAGTCCAATTTTATTTTTAGTAAAAGATTTTCATATCATTATGCCTTTATTTTTTTATTTTACTGTTAGAATTAAATAACTTATATTATATTTTTCATGTGAATATCACCAAATTCAATATTGCAAATTATTTTGAAATAGTAAAAAACAAGATTCATCACTTCAGATTACTATATTTTATTCTAAATTCTAATTTTTTCTAGTTTGACATTATTCTAATCTTTTTTTTTATAATTTTCATTAGATACTATAGTTTTTTTTTTCAACTCAATCATAAAATCCTTTATTATGTAAAATACATTAAATAGTATGAGGGCATATTGAGATTGTTAATAATTGATTAAATTTTTCTGTTATTTTATTTAAAAATTGGTATTGATCTTTTTTTACAATTTTTACAAGATGTGTAATATCTCTTTTTATCAATTTAGATTATCTATCAGACCTAGAATTGATAGTAGTTTGTTGATTTATCTTATATCTTTCAATAATATTATAAATAGTTTTCTTGAATAATTAAGAATATCTTTAATATTGTGCTTATTGTGATCACCTTTCCACAGGCCAATAATTTTGCCACATTCATTGATAAGTTCACAAGTTTTAGGCATTAATTTTTTTGTATTTTTGAATAAATGAAGTTTGTGACTCTGTAGGAAAAAAATTTTAATGCATTTTTATGTATTAGATTTAGAGTTATTCACGGATAAAGTTTGGTCCTTGGAGTAGTGATCTTCATGTGGTCGGATACTTTGTTATAATTAAAGTTTTAATTCAAGTTAATTTTATTTTTTGTTTTACTATAAAAAAAAAGATATAATAGTTTCATTTAAATAGTCTTGCATATCTCATTTCGCGCACTGATATTATTTGTAAAAGATATAATAGAACGACAAGAAGTAGCTTTTAGTAACGAGATTAAGTAGCCTTATAAGACGAAATAGGGCCTCGAGTCATAACTTTATTGAACGTTTTGCTGGTTTCGTGTATTGCAGTCACGAATTTCGCTCTTTGTGGTTACATCTCAAAACAAAGCATAAAAATTTTCTTTTTAACTCTCGAATTAAACCCTAGTAATAATAAACTTACTCAATTAATAACGATAGCATTGAATTAAGAAAATTAATATAGGCCAACTTGAAAGTTATTATGCGGTATAAGTTATATAACTTTGTTAAAAACTACTCGTAATGATTAATTGAATTATTAGAAAGTTATATAAGTTTAATCGCTAGTCATAAAGACTACGTATTAAATTAAAGTTAATCATATTTGTAACTAAAAAAAAAAACGTCACGCATATTTTTAGCTTATCGGATAATTACAGTATCCGCTGTAAATTATTTGAATTCTCCAACTAAGTCTATACTCAAAAACTTTATTTATATGAAAATGAAGATCATTGCAAAACGTTCCATCTTGCCATCCATCCCACCAAAAGCGCGTTTTCGTGTTCCCGTTTCCGTAAAAAGTGAGCGCTTCGTAGTAGTATCCTGCTGCCCAGTCTGGGGACATATAGTTCACTGTTAACCAATCATGACCATCGGTATTAATAAATTCTTTCCATTTCGATGTTCCTTGATAGTCAACCCAATGAAGCCATAACTCATCTATTGGGACAAGCCATCCACGAACAACCATGGATACATTATGTATAGGATAACCACTGTCTGGAGTTACGGATCCTTTATTCGTCTGATTATTATAAGCCGTAAAATTACTCTTAATGTCAAGAGCATACGGCGTAGAAGTTGTAATTAATGCAGCGAGCGTTATTAGAGCTAAGATTTGTAATTTATGTACAAACATATTATTTTATTCTGATAAATTAACTTAAAATTTGTTCTTATTTATAATTTTACGTTGTGCGACGCGCGCATTTAGAATGTTGTTCATACAAAATATTGCCTTTGTTTTTTTCCTAATTAAAACGAGAGAACACATGAAATTATTTCATACACGGTGTTGCTAGCATTTTTATGCTCATTTATAAAGGTAGTGATATATATATATATATATATTTTGTAGATAAAGACTCGGCACCGTTAGCCCCCCGTTACTACAAATTATTATAAAAAATCTTGAACTAAATTTATTGCACGCTTTGATCAATAAAGTAGAATGGGATACAGTCGAACCCTCACAAGAGAATACCGTTAAGAAAGTTCTTTATGAGATGTTGTTCCCTTATAGGGAGTTCTTTGATGAAGGTTCGACTGTCTATACAATGGAAAGCTTATTTGATTATTTTACCATCTGCATTTTCTATAAATTCAAATTTTTATGTTTTTCTTCTCTCAGGCTATGTTCTAATATAATTGTTTGTATATTTGACTATCTAATAATTTTGAAATAATACTTTATAACGTTTAAAGAAATTTATTATCGATGATTTCGATTTTTTTATTATATTATAAAGAAATTTTTGGATTACTTTAAAACTCTGTTTTCAGAATTTGCATTTTTTTTTTTTTAAAAAAAAAAGATCTTTTAGTTTCGTTTAGATGGTTTCAATTTGCGGCACCGATATTTCAACAGACCTGGTAAGCAGTAGCCTTGTGGTAACGAGATAAAGTGGTCCTTATAGAACGAGATAATATGTATAAGTTATATAACTTTATTAAAACGATCTTAGAGTAAAAACTACTCGTAAAGGTCATTAATTAAATTATTAGAATATTATTATACGCAAGTTTATTGTTCTAAAAGTTAATCAGTATTTACAATATAACTAGAAAAAAAAAATCACGACACATTTTAATTTTATAATATCCACTATAAATTATTTATACACACAATTAAGATTATATTTTTTTTATCACCTTATTAATACCTTCTGGCATAGAATTTATAAAATGATGAATCTTTTCAAATGGAATATTATTCCATGCCGCAGTAATGGTTTCTTCCAACTCAGATTCGTTTCGTGGTTTTCTGTTTTTATGAATTCAATTCTTGACTTCTCCATACATTTTTTATTGGACTGAGGTCAGGAGATTGAGCAGGTCATTCCATCATTGTAATTTCAAGCTCAGATTTGAGCTCCTTTACGATTTTACACTTATGGATTGGTAAATTGTCTTTCTAAAGTATCGTTTCATTAGAAACCATCACTATTAGATAAATAGCTTCAAAAACAACATTTGCATATTCCTGTCTATTTATACATGATGTAGCGTAAAGTAAATAATGTAAATAGTTTCATCTACATATCCCCAGACTATTATCAATTTGTGATTATTTTTAACAGTTGCTTGAGTACAATCTGGATCATAAAGTTCATCTTTATAACATCAGATTCAGATTTTTCCATTTGAGTCAATACTTATGGAAGATTCCTTTATCCATAAAACTTGTTGCCAATCTTCTTTAGATCAGTTTTTATGAGCTAAAGCCCATTTTAACTATTTGATTTGTTTTGTTTTACTAATTAGAATTTTCTATAAGCAATGTGTGAATGGATATTATTTTTCTTTAGTATTCTTAATAAAATATTTGAAGATATAATGATGGATGAAAATTCGACAGCACGTGATTGTTTTGACATTCTTTGAAGAATTGAGTCAGATTTTATTTTTCGAAGAATTAAACATTCATAATAATTACTGATAAGTGGTTTGTCAATCACAATATTTTCTTCTTAAATAACTAGAATTACCAGTTGATTTTAAGCAGCTAATACAATTTTTGATGCAATTATCTGATCACCTGAGAATTCATACTATTTTGGCAACCAATATGCCTTATTTCTTAAGTCTTTCTACAATAGAACATTTTGCTTCCGTTAAATTATTTTTGTGATTTATTAATTATACAAAAAAAATTCTTCAACTTTTTTTATTCTTAAATAGTAAATTAAATAAAAAGCAAATCTCTTTTATTAATATGCAATAATATGTAGATGCAATTTTAATAGCAATAAATTAATTTGAAATCTTTGTGATTATTAAAATTATCACAATCAATCTATTTTTGTATAACCTGTCTATATATTTCATAATGCTAGCCATCTCACCAAAAGTTTGTAATCGTGTTTCAATTTCCATATTAAGAGTTCATTTCGTAGTTTAGTAGTATTCTACTATCCAGTTTAAAAACATATATTATAGTTTGTTATTATCCAATATTCTCACCAGCTTTAATATAATCTACCTATCTTAATATTCTATTGTCTAGGATTACGGATTTTGTATCTGTGTCAAATTATTCTTAATATCAATAGCAGTTGTAATTATTATAGCAAGAACTATTAGCATTCCTGATATTTGTAATTTGTATATAAATATTATAATAAAATTGTTTGTTTCTATATTTCTTTATTGCAATATTTGTTATACAGCCTATAGTTTATTGTCTTTATCATATACTTTGGATAGATTAATCAGAATATCAATTGTGTTTTCCTCTTTTCTTTATATAATTTGTAAGATTCCTTCCATTCTTTCCATTTTCTATTATTTATATGTAATATAAGATTTCACATGTTGTGTTATAGGTTACATAGGTTTTTATTTTCTTGTTATAGTAGTTTATTTTCTATTTGTTTATTTTTATAACTATATTTAGAGTACAGTCAACTCTCGATAAAAGAAACTGTGTTAATTAAAAATAGTTACGAGTATCAAAAATTTTTCAGATCTCAATTTACTCGATAAAAGAAAATTTGATATACGGAGGATTTCGAAAAATCCAAAACTTTTTAAAAGTACATAATAGTAGAAATTTTTTATCAAAAATAAATTACATGAGGTTCTACTTATACATCACCTTTATAACACTTGTATATTATTTGTATATTATCTTTGTAATATTATATTCAAGTAAAATTTCTGAATCATGAAGAAAAATATAAAATGTAACTTAATCACAGTTAAATTTACAAAAATCGTGATATTATCAAAATTGCTGTGAGCTATATTAATGTTTTGCAGAATTAATATTAGTTAAATATAATATAAATTAAGATAATATGTATATAAATATAAAATATATATTAAAAATTTTTTTAATTAATTACTAAATCATAATTTTTGAACTTTGATTTTTTGTTTATAGTCTATATGCTAGAAATAAGATCCAAAAAACTATTTAAACAATATAAATTATTATAGTATAAAAATTTTACTCAAAAATAGTGCTATAGGAATAATGCATAAGTGCTATAGGGATGATGTATAAGTGACACAAGGAGAACATCTCCATGTCATTTATTTTTGATAAAAAATCTCTGCTTTACATAATAAACTTTTTATTTTATAAATTATATCATTTTTTGCATATTAATTAAGGTTAAACTATACAATGAAATATACATACTATAAAAGTTTAATTATATTATATTAGAATTTTATTATTAATATTTAAGCTTTATATTTATATAAAAATTTTTTTAATAAAAAAAAAAAAAAAAACTCTTTCCGCTGATCCCTAGTTTTTTTAAAAATTTCTTTTTTGATAATATTTTTGAAAACCAAGAAGCCAGCCTTCAATATCTAAGAAATACATTGTCTAAAAACATTAATAGATTGTCACCAAGCTTCAAAACTACTATACTTCTTTATAATAATAATTACAGGGTAAGTGTTAGAGAAAAAACTATCATAGTATAGTTTTTCTTTACAGAAAAAAGAAAATTCCAAGAAAATTGATTCACAGTAAGCTCTTGGAGGTTCAACCTCAACTTCACAAAGCTCTTAGCTAGACCAATACAAGTTAATACCTTTCTTAATATTAAGAGAAGCACTATAGGCAATAACTTCAATCAATAAATCAGCTAAAGCTTAGAGCCTACAATACTTAGGAGGATGTTCAAGTCTCAATTACTCAACAGTAGAGAGTAACATAAATAACACAACAATACTTCATATATTGAATCATGTAATGCAAACATATCATATTTGCCAGTTTGAATAGTAACTCACTTACATATCTAATAAACAACCTGTTTATATATTTTTGTATCATATTTATACGTAATAGTAGTTATCAATAACACAATAGATCTAAAATAATAACACAACTTACAATCAACAGATCAATACCTTGTTTACATGTTTATATATTATACTTACACATAATAGAAGCTATCAACAATAATAATAGATCTAAAAATAGTAACACAACTTATAATTCAAAGATCAGCATCTTGTTTATGTGTTTACACTTTACACTTACATGTAATAGTAACTATTAAAACATAATAGATTTAAAATAGTAACACAACTTACAATTAACAGATCAATATCTTGTTTACATAAACAAGAATAAATAAACAAACAAATAAACAAACATAACTTAGCATTATTTAAAACAGCATTTAATAAAATATATCAATACTATATATAGCAATCTATTTTCCATATCACGTGATCAACATGTTTATGAGAAAACACAAACTCTTACAGATCACTAAGAAAAGAGAAGCATATATCATTGAAACTTTAGTCCAACTAATGGACAAATATGATCAACAAAGAAAGTTATGGGCCTCACAAACCTTCTTGAATATCATTTCAATTCAAGAAACTATCGCAAATTCAGTCTCAAATCTAACTAGATACATGATTATTGATAGTATAATCGCTAGAATTCTGGATGTTGATCACACTACCTTCATCAAAGCCAATGTTCTTAAACAATATATTCTTTACTTATGGGCTATAAGACAAGGAAAATAAGAAGATTTTTTAGCTTTCTTTTTAGAAGACAAATACCTGAATAAGATAGAACAGACAAAACAAACACAATATACCTTACAATCATTATCAACAAATCAGTCAACAATTGGAAGTAATTTTCCTATTAATAATTTACCTGATAAGGCAATGGCCATGGAAGTTCAAGTAACCATATCAATTAAAATCCTAATTGTCACTGAATTTGAAATGAGAGATAAAGAACTAGAAGACAAAATTGAAATGGAAGTTATTGATAAAAAAATTAGAAGAGATAATATTGCTGAACAGCAAACATATAAAACAAGAAATAGAAAAACATTTAGTATTAATCTATACCATATCAAGAAAAATAGAGATTTCAAAATAAATATATTTATCTCAAGATTTTCAGGAGAAACTGAAACAGAACAAATAGCATGTCTCCAGAATATATTAAGCTTACCAAAAGAATTTTACCTCTTTATAAAAGAATTTATCAATAGGCAATACCTGGACAATATTTTGCTGTAAAGAGGAAGAAAATACATTAAGATACCTTGAAAAAATCAATAGAAAGAAGGAAAACAATTTTACTATAATACTCCTAGAAATGAATAAATAATCAAGCCCCAGCCAACCACCAAATAAAAAAGTGTTTCAGAAAATACAGGAGAAAAAAAAACATCACTGGTAGTTATATTAATCAATATCAAATGTAATTATTCATACCAAGAAATCAAAACAGTCTCAATCAATATAGACAAACAACAAACATCCATATTTATAATCACTTACGATCACAACACAAAATCAAGGCACATATTATTTCTTACAAACATTATACTGACCTTGAAGAAAAATAAATAATCCACATCAGAGCAGAAACAATTAGAGTCATTTTTTCTTAAATGAACCTGGTAATAAGAAATCAACAAAATTATTAAACAACGCAACACACAATTTTTGCAACTATATGAAGTACATAATACTACTACTGGGCTAATTGCGAGGATAGTCAAATATATTAAGGCTAGAGTATGCTACATTCCTAGAAATCCTCATACACTCAAATGAAGAGGCTATGCAGTAATTTGCTTCTCAATAACACAAGATCTTAACAATACCTTAAAATATTACATTTGCATTCATAGGTACAAACTTACATGAAGTGCAAAAGAATACTTTAATCAAGAACTTAAGTGTTCACAAGAAAGACAGGATTTCAATGTAGCTGAAGAATCTGATACCAAATTTACACAGTTAAATAAATAATAAACTGATAGTATGAAAATAGATCAAACTGATATTAGAAACCATATAAGGCCCAACTGACACACAACACTGGAGAATAAATTAGAAATTGAGATCAAGGAAAGGACACATCTTGATAGAAGAAAAAGAAGAAACAATCTTTAAGGCAATAAACTCATTGGCAACAAAACAGAGACTTCTAAATGTTTTGCTACTGATAGTAACAGAGAACTTATTAATTATTGCAACAGATAAAGAATATACAATAGATCTGAAAGCCCCTATTCTGAAAGTGAAAGTGATCAAGATCCAATTTATCAGATTCTAAACAATCTCAAGCAATTAAACATAGAATAAATTTAATTAAGAAAAAGACAGGTAATTAAAATAGAGTAAGAGGGAGATGATGGAGCAACTGTTCCTAAAAGTTGCACCAGTTCAATTAAGATATATCAAGAAAGAATCTGATCCACAAGAGGAATCAAGTTCATTTGAAAAAAAAGATAAAATCACTAAGACAATAGCAGATATTAATATAACCTCCCCCAATACAACACATACTATACTACTTGACAACTTTATTAAATAATTAAAAAGAACATTATTGAAAAAATAGACAAAGAATAAATATTATATAATAACTATATTATGGACAACTCTATATTAAATGATGCTATTACAATTGAAACACATAATGTTAGAGGTATAAATACTAGTCTTGATCAACAAAAATTATATAAACTTATACAAGAACTCGATATAGATATTCTGGGGATTTGTGAAACCAAGTTAATAGAAGAAACAGCAAATTTCATTTTTAACTTATAACAAATACATAAGTTCTTCTATAGCTGTAATAATGAAAAACCTAGAGGATCTGGAATGGGATTTCTTATCAACAAAAACATTAAGAAAAAGCTAGAATCAATTGAGAGAATAGAAAGCTATATAATAGGAGCTAACTTTCTATCAACAAGAAGCAAACTCTGTATCTATTAAGTATATCTGCCATCTGAAAAAGCTGAAAGAAGATGGCTACAATAGCTGCTTTAAAATAGAATCTTAGATAAGTAAAGGAATCACTTTAAAATTATAATCATGGGTAATTTTAATGCAGTTATCATAGATTGATTCCCATCTACTAACAAAACAACTCCAAGATACAGAAAAGCTAAGATAAGTTTCTTCAACTTTCTAGAATATTGGAATTATATAGATGTTCAAAACTCCTGGAAAAAAGAAGGGAATATTATCTTTATATGGGCAAGCAACCTATTATATAGCAGAATAGACTATATCTAGATACTACCAAAAATCAGTTTAAATAATATACAGTATATGAATTCAAAAATATTCCAGTAGAAATACTACTGAATAGTGCTTTTGCTAATGAGAATGACAACAAATAATCTGTTTAAAAACTAGGCTCAAGAACAATATAGAACAAAAGATAAAAAAATACTAGATTCAGAAATTCTATTGTAGAACAATAGTAGAAGTTTAAACTCTGGATAGAAAGCAAGCTTTCAGAAATTTATATACAAGTCTCTTGATACAAAACTGAGAACAGCTCTCAAGAACTCGAAAAGGCCTGACAAGAACTTGAAACCATAATCATCAAGGATCATATAAGTGTTTCAAAAAGAAAAGAGTCTCTTCACTTTTAGCAAAAAAAAAGAAGTTAAGATAAGATTAGTAATCTCAAGGAAGGATTTTGAAGTATATAGAGAAGCCAATAGGATTTACTTTCTTCTGAAGAAAATTCAAGTTAACTGAAATATGAAGACTATAGAAGATATGGAAAATATAGAGAAGACCATTCAGAATCTACAAGGTACTTATAAATTCCTTATCAAAGAACTAGTACCTCCCCAGTCACAAGAAGAGATTTCAGAGCAAAATCATTAAAATAGAACATACCCTTAAAATGATATACAAAAAAAAAGAAAGTCTTCTTCATATTAAAAATCAAATCAAGGAGGCACTGGATAACAGATGCGATTATCTTAGATTTAACCAAAAGCAGATACTGGGCTCATCTTAAACTGTAAAAAACTAAGAATTACATTAGATCAGATGCTAACCACAAATCAGGAAGAGAAAGAATACATTGCTACTAACCCTC
>CAJVPT010003141.1:0-15918 GCA_910592055.1 Acaulospora colombiana
TAGATATATATTATTACTCCTATGGGATTTGAACTTATATCTTGTGATTTGATCTATGAAGTGCTAATTATTGCACTATTGATCTATAGGTCATTAAATACTATATATATATTTTGATGGGCTCATGTCTAACTTTATTGATTTCCAAATTACAAGTGTACATTGCACAAAGTGCAAATATTAGGTATATATTCAAGGTCAATAAAGATAACAATAAGCTAAAGTTAATTCTAAAACTACTTCGAGGCTTATTGTCCTTTCTTTTATCAAAGAAAAATCAGTATCCCAAAAGCATGCTAGTGTCTCAAATGAAAATAAAAGATAAAAATAAAATTGAACAGTTATGTGCAATGTATCAGTTCTATTTCTTGACATATACCTGTTTTGTTCTAGTTCTTTCTATAAAAAGATCTGAAAAAAACCTTTATTGAGTCTTTATAGAAATAAGGTAGAGATCAAAAGGGGGACAATATAGTTTTAAGGCTTGTGGGAAGGGAGTAATCAGGAAAGTCCAGGTAATATATTAATGTTTGCATGATCAACTTGAGAGTCTTCCAGTATATCATCAATTAAATCCATTTTTATCCAAACATGTATATACCTATTTATTTATACCTCTTATTTCAGATTTACTTTCTTTATAAGAGATAACATTTAGCCTTGCAGTTGACATATCTTGCTAGTGGCCATTGATACTAATAATCAATGAGGATCTTTTAGATATTCCGGCTAGCTAACATATCACTACTGATATTTTTGGACTCGAATTTCAATTGATATAGTGATGTTAATTTTCCAGTCTTCCAACTTGAGATTTTTTGAATATAGGATGAAAACTTCTTGAGTTGCTTTGCATACGAGCTTTAATACTGAATATCTCTAATAGCTTCATACTTTCTCTGGTTTGAACTTTACTGGATAGTAGAGATTGAAACCTACTTGACATACAATCAGAATATAGATGGCTTTGATTTGAAAAAAGGTTAATCGAGTATCTTGTAACCTTTATCATAGTTGGATAAATTCTTTCTTATATCCAATGATATGTTGATAGTGTATACTGTATTTACCTGCATTAGACAGTATAACTTATGATGGATCCTAGGTTCTTATGAAGCTGAGGAAATGTATTCAAACACATAAGAAGATCAATAGGAACTTGTTTATTAATTTTTTTCAACATGTATCATATTAGCCAATCGGAATCAATAAGATCCATGCTACTCAAAATTTCAGAGTCAAGCTAGATTAGGCAAAATTTTTCAGAAAGCCATGAAAAAAGTAGATCTAAGAGGCCACAATCCCAGTCAAAGAGTAGAAATATGAGTCTTTTGACTGGAATAAAACCTCTGTTATCTTCATCATAGCTAAGAGATGAAAGATACTTCATAGTTGATCCTTTTTTCTTTAGAAACTTTTTTGCTATTGGTAGTAAAGGTGAGAATTGAACTTTGCAGGCCACAAGAGTTCAGTTTGTTCAAAGAAGATTGTAAATAAGATATAGAGGAGGTGAGAGAGTTCTAAAGATTTTCTTTAAGTTAGTTTAAGGAAAATGATAAGACTCTTTTAACAAAGAAGTATCAAAACTTCTTGCAAATATCTTTTTTGTGTATAGTCAGAGAATTAGTGGAAAGAGTGATTAAATATATATATACAGTATATAATTTTATTAAGATAAAAATATAAAACTTGTAAATATACTTGCTAGAATGTCCAGCCTATAAGAATCAACTTCAAGAAGTATGGAATAAAGAGATAGATAGAACTCTCAAAAACTTTAATCAGCTTTTACAAGAAAGAAGAAAGGAAGCTAAAAAAAAAAGTAACAAACAAAATATCAATGATCAGAAAGAACTAGAAGAGTTTGACAAGTGGATTTCTAGACCAGTAGAACAGATCTCTACAACTAATCAAGATACTCTAAGCTTTTGTTCTGGTCTCATAAAAAAGGATCTCATTTTAAAAATGGCAAATCTAAAATGTTATGGTAAATACATAAGAAAAGAAGTTAAAAAATGGATAATAAAAATGTAAAAAAGAGTTTGCAATCAATTTCAAAAAAGAATTTGAAACATAAGATGCAAAAAGATTATTGAATGGAAGCAAACTTAGGGGATTAGTAGAAAAGACAAGATAAGAAAACCCCAATCCTTTTAGGACAGAAAACTACATTCTTAACAAGAAAAGAATCACTATCCAAAGAAAAAAAACTAAAAGATAAAACCCTCAAGAAAATTCTTATAAAAGGAGTTGAGTATGAAATGAAGTGGTTGGGATTCTAAGCCTGGTCAGAACATCAAACAGTAATCTATAATAATGACCTGCAGGCAATAAAGTTAGCAATTGGAAGGGTTTATAACTGAACTACTAATGGAGCAATAAATCACTTCCAAAGTTATACTTAGAGTTTTAAGAAATTTAAAACAAAGATGGATAAGTTAGTTAGAGATTTAACTTTAGTGAAATATTTAATAATGTAAAGTATACAAATATTTAATAAAGTACATATAACTAGCCTGACTTAGGATATAAATATATATATATATATAACTTGTAAATATCTTTTTTATATATTATTAAAAGATGGATAAAAAAATTTATCATATTATATTATATTAATTTAAATATAACTTAAGTTTTTTTTTTTTTAAATACTGGCGCAGACTTGTTTTATTTATATATTTGCAGCAATATTATCTAGAGAGCCTATCCTATAATATACTTTTTGGTTTCTATTAAACAAAACTCAATAAAGATTTCACCTTTCCCGGGATACTCCCCTTGTGACTTGTTGCCATCCCTTGTATGGAGGCTAAACTATTAAAGCTGGGCTAGTACTAAAATTAATTTTAAAGATAAAGACGTTGCTTATGATATTTGTGAGCTATTAATTTATAAAATTATTGACTAGATTTGTGTACTAATCTTTTATAAATCTTTCTCTTTGGGTAATGGTCAGATCTTTCTTTTTGGTTTTATATTTTACTTATTTCTCCCTTTTTTTTGTGATACCCATGGTAGCTTTCTATCTCTAAAATGTTTTACATCTCTCTGTCCAGATTTTGTATAAGAAATTAATTATACTGAAGCATATTTTACTATGACAGGTTTTTCTATCTAGTTAATTTGGAATGGCAGTTTGGATATTAAAGACTGGTTTCTTAAATAAAACTTCTCTAATACTTGCTATTAAATAGTCATTATATTTTAAGTTTTCTTTTACTTGTAATAATACTTTTAAATTTCTTTCCCTTTTTTTTGTATTGTATAACTTTTGACACAAGTGATTATAGTATTAATTAGAAACTCTTCTGTGGTAGATTTGAGTTAATTACAGATAAAAGGGTATGTACGGGTTTCTGGTTTATTGCATCTTAAGCATTTGTTGTTCTTGAATAGAAATGGAGTTTTAGCATAGAGTTGCTTTTGATTAACAGTTCTTCATTACAAATATTAAAGCAGAATTTTCTGAGTTTTTGATCTTTTCAATTAGTGTGGTGATTATTTATTTTAATTGGTTGTAATAATGTGATAATTGTCTATCAATGTATTTCCTTTGCTATTCTTTTATTGTAGTTATATCTTGTTCAGTTGAGAAGTCTCCATTTTGTCAAATAAATTGTTTGGATAAGTTTTTTTATGATTAGTTTTATGGAAACTTCTATGGAAACATTGTTTATTGTACTGGTATCTTTTTTAGAGCCATGTTATATTTTTAGTATCTCGATTACTTTCTTATTAGGTTTTATTCCTTTCCATTTATTGAACTGTACCAGACAGTCTACTTGTTTATTTTGTTCAATTTCTGAGTATCCTTTTATTTTATATAAGAATGGTTTTATTTGGTTTTATTTATATAAACCTACTATTTGAAGAAGACAGTTTTAATTTTTTTATATTTTGATGATCTTTCCAGAATTTCCTTTTTGAGTTCTGAGAATACTATTTATTGTTGTCTAGAAATGGAGTTGGGGGAGCACCTGTTTCTCCAAATTGTTTCTCTCTCTATATGGCTGTTTTGCCTTGTTGAGGACTTGCTTTTATAGACTGGTATTGTGATGGATTGTTGTTTGGTGACTATAAAACTGCATTCTCTGTTTGATTTTCTGAACTATTAATTGTATATTTTTCACAAGTCTTTAATGAAAAGCTTTCTGAATTCTATATGTAGTGTCTATATTTAATAGTATTTGATCTATTTTCAATTATCTTTTTTCAATAGTTGGATTGACTTTTTTTATCATGAATATCCAGTGAAGTTTGAAGAAGTAGAGATCAGTAATGAATATATCTTATGTAAAGATATTTTTTGTTATATTAATATCTGCTTAATTTTTGGTTTTTATTATTGTTTTGAATTTGTTCTATATTATAGAGAACTATCTTGAAGTTTAACCCAAGACTGATTTTTTACTAATTCAAAAGATTTGACACTATTCTAATACTTTGGATCTATTTGTATTAAGAAGTTTCTGGTGAATAAAAGATTATAATTTTTTAGGTTTTTTTAATATTTAACAAAAAATGCTTCCTCATTATGTCTTCTTTTGGGATGTCTACTTCTTTTATTAGAGTCAGATTGTTGATTTCTTGTGACAGGTATGCTGTAAAGCAGTGTCTTATCAAGAGCAGATGATATTATGTGTAAGATTGTTACTTAACTTTTTTAAGGGGCTTTCTATCTTATTTAGGATAAGTTGTGTTAACCAAAATTAGTTTTGCAATATCTGTAATCTTTTTCTTGCTATTTCTCCTGCTCTATTGACTCTATTGGCTCTATTGATTCTGTTGATTCAGTTTGTAGCATGAAGCAATAGTTATTTAACCCACAAGTATATTATATTATATTTATATTTATTGTAGATTATATTATTGGGGTTAATTCTAGCCAGGTCTAGTTTTTATTTAAAGATTGATGTAATGTTGCTCATGAGAAAATTGTATTTTTTTTTATAGGATCATATTATTATATAGGTATTTGGCACTAGGGATAAAGACATAATTTTATAATATATTGTATTTATTTGTCTGTAAGGTTTTTCATTATTATTAATGGTTTGATCTTCCTGAATTTTTATTGGATTAGCTTCTTTGATAGTTTTTCTTTCCTAAGCTATTATACCACATTCCTAAGATTTTGACTGGAATTCTTTTGGAACAATCTTGGATGGTTTGATTATCTATTACTATTCTTTGTTTGAAGTTATTTTCTTTACTATTAATGATGATTAGTTATAATTTTTATAGATTGATTTTGATGTCATTGATATGTTAAAATTCCTTTGCTACTTTAATAATTTCTTCCATATTTTCTATATTGTCAGTGATCCAAGTTATATTATTCATATAAATGTTGACTATGATATTGACTTTTTTTGTTAACTAGCTTTTTTGGAAATTCCTACATGTTTTTGGCAAGATTGTATAGCCTGTAAAGTCTTTGTCAATTTTGGTTATAAGGAAATCATAAAGATATGCTAAAGAAAAGAAGATATTATGTCTTCTTGATCAATGTCATTCTCAACTCTGTATTTTGCTATAGGTTCAGAACATGTTAAAACTATGTTTTGTCTTTGGTTAAGCATGTTTAGAAAGATGTTGATAATTTGTGAAAGAATTTTGATATATTTGAATACTAGAGTTAATATTTCAAGATTAACTGAATCATATGTCTTAAACATATCTTGATTTAGGATTTGGATTTTTTTTTTTTTTTTTTTTAAACATACAACATTGTCTATTTTATTGAGTTTATATACAATTACATGTTACTTTGTTAAGTAAAGATTATATTACAGACATTTTTCCCATATGTCTAATGTACATGGTTACAATAAAACCAATTGTTATCTGGTTTAGTGGGTACTCTCCGACATCAGTGGTGGGGCTCCACCTTTGAACCCTTGTGGTGTGTTGTTCCTATTGTAAACTAATGTATCTAGGTGCCATTAGTATGTTCCTTGTAGATTTCGAAGATGTTGTGAATTCCGCGAAGGATGTTGGGTATAAGTTCTATAGGGTATATATCCATTTTGTTGTATGTCAGATCCTAAGTTTTGTTTTGGAGGAAGATTATTTGTGGTTCTTTCTATTTTTTTCTATTGATATTCCTTGACTTTTTTCTCAGTGGTGTAGGTGCTCACACCTGTCGATCCAGATATTATACATGCAGAATCTGATGGTATTGCATATGCTATTAACAGTCTCTGCTATTTTGTTAGATTTGATATATTTGCTGATTATCTTTAAGACGGTTTTGCTGATGCCTCCCATGATGATTTTGTTCCACATATTGTTTACTACTATGTTTGATGTGAGTTTCTGTCTAATGTTGTGACTAATGATGTTGTTGATTCTTGCTATTATTTCTTGGTATATAGTATTCAATATGACTTGTTTGATGTCGATACCATGAAATAAACATCTGAATGGGTGGATATTATCTTCTGTATATGGGCATACAAAACATATGTCTGACTTGTAGATGTCAGAGCTTCTGATATGAAGTTTGTCCATTGTGGAGAGCTCTTTGTTCCATAGTTTGAGTACGAAACTCCTTTATGAGTGGTCCCATGAGTCTGTTATGTTGAGGTTGATGGCTGACGGGTGGAGTCTCTGTGCTATTTCCTGCCAGTTTATATCTTCTGTCTGTTATTTAGTTAAATCTTTGTTTCTGTTAAGTCTGATCCATTGATATGTCAACTGTGATTGCTTAATTTGTTTGAGGATCTTTTGAATAGTTATGGTAATTTTTGTTTGGTTTTTGTAATAAAAAGTAAAGATGTGATCATTGAGAGTGACATCAGTTAGCTATCCTTGGGGGCTGGTCACATTGTTGTTATTGTAATGCTTTGCCAGTCTGTCAGCTTCGTGAAAAGGATGAGTGGTAGTATGGTTCTATTATCTGTTTTGAGCCAGGTGATGAAAGTCTGGTAGTGTGTTGCTATGATGCTGAGATTGCTAATGAGCCTTAGTTCCTTGATTTTTTTGATGTTGTTTTTACTGTATGCATTGTACTCTCCTATTAGAGGAAGTAAATTAGTTTCGATAGTAAGGGATCTTTTCAGTCCACTTATAACTATTGCTATTGTTGCAGCCAGGATCTCTGCTTTGAGTGCTGATAATTGTCCTTCTAGTTGTAATCTGATTGTAGCTATACTTGCATAATTGTCATTGATATTAATGCCTATTCCACATGTGTTGGGACTATTTTCAATATTATATACTTCGTCTGTATAGATGTGAAGACTATTGATGTTCTTGACTTTGCGCTATATTTGGATAAGTTCTTGTTTGGTTGAGAGGTTAAATTTAATGGTATGGAAGAGATCTTGTAGTATATATGGGGTGCTATTAATTTCTAATCTATCGAAGATTAAATTAGGCTCTATTAAGAAATGTTTGATACTATCTAGTGACATTTGTATTCTTTTCTTTAATGTAGAGTCAAGTGAGCTGCACAATTTTGTAGTGTTAATCACAAGAACCTTGAAAGCTCTAGTCTTTGATGCTTCTATACAACAGATTTTGCCTCTGTTGTTAGTGGTGTTGGAGATGACACAACTGGTGCAGGTATTTACAGAAGAGTTGTTTATCATAGTATAGTGCCGGATTTTGATAATGTCGGGTTTTTCACTAATGCGTTTTTCTATAACTTGTTGGTGTCTGAAATGTGTAATGTACCAGAAGTGTTGTGTTTGTTCTGGGTTGATTGGTTCGATTTGAATGGGTGAATTGGGAGATAGAGTGTGGATATACTTTGGAGATAAAGTGTTATCTGTT
Organism: Acaulospora colombiana; assembly: GCA_910592055.1. Lineage (NCBI taxonomy): Eukaryota > Fungi > Glomeromycota > Glomeromycetes > Diversisporales > Acaulosporaceae > Acaulospora > Acaulospora colombiana. The sequence goes on from CAJVPT010003141.1 coordinate 7,783, forward strand.
GTTGAAGATATAGAAACCATGCTGGTTCTTTTTTCTTGATTATTTTGTTGTGTAGAGCCTCGATCTATTGCCACTCTAGCGGTTTGGTTATGTACAAGCTGATTAATTGTTCAATCCAAAAAAGCTGGTGGGTCCTGAGGACTGCTCTGTGTTTTGAGTACCAATTTTATTCAATGAAGTCTTCAATAGGATATAAGTTCTAATGGTTGTTGTTTACTGTGGTGGATCTGGTAATATTTATATTGTGTCTCTGGATGTTCCATAGGCAGTCTTGTAGAAAGTTGGCCTTGTTTTTAAAGATGTATAGACAGGTGTTGAGGATGTCCTTCTTCTGCCATATAAGTCATTGAAGCTTATAGGTACTGCTAAGCATGATATTGCTGATAATATTCAGATTGAAAAATAGCTGTTAAATGTCGCTGACATGTTTTTGCAGCTGTCTTATTTGTACTTCCATGATGCTGTATTGATTGTTAAGATGGATCATTGTGTTGAGTGCTGAGTGGGCCAGGCTAACCTGTTGTTTGAAACTATGCCTGATTTTTTTTATCAATTTTGTCACATTCTTCTTGTGAGAGAACTAGGTCTTGTAGGAGATATTCTATAATAGGAAATATTACATGGTTTGTGATGTATTGATGTATTTTGTCTGTAATTTGTTTTCTGGTAAGTGTGTTGCAGAAAGTGGTCATCTTGGACATGATTAACTTTCGTTGATATTTCTTGCTAGCTTTGGCTTCATGCCATATTCCTAGGACTTTGATGGCTGTTGTTGGGTCTGCTAATGTTATTTCAAAGTTGTTGACGTGGATGTTGTTTTGAGATGCGTTAAGTATCAGCAATTCTGATTTATGTGGATTGACTTGATGTCATTCAGGTTATAAAAAGAGGTACTGCCATTAATGATGTCCAGAAGATCCCTTCTATTCTGGGTAATAAAGGTAGTATCGTCCATGTATGTTATAATGGATATGTTTATATCTGAGATTATGAGGTTGCTTTGTAGGGGTTTATGGCACTATAGTTGATATCCTTTCTGTTGCTAATGGTAGTAATAAGTGGATCGTAATATATACACCAGAGTAGGGGAGATATTGTATCACCTTGATCGATGCCTTCTTTGACTAGATATAGGTCTGTGTTACCAAAGTATATGATAACAGTGTTTTATCAGTTATAGAAGCAGTTTTTGATTAGATTGATAATTTGGGTTGAAATTCTAATCCAGTGCATGAGGTTACCAGTCTTTCTATATTAACAGTGTCATAGGCTTTGCTCATGTCCTGAAAAAGCATATAGCAAGGTTTGCGTATATATCTTGCATTCTCTAAGACTTAGTTTATTATTGTTATAGGTTCTCTAGTACTGTGTCTAGGTAGTGTGGCCCAGTTGTATAGGAACAGAATAGAGTTGTTTATGAGAACCTTTACTAACCTGTTTGTAAGAATTTTTGTGAATAACTTCTTAATTTATTTTAGAAGAGTTATGGGGCATTTGATGTTAATGTCATGATACCATTCCTTAGGCTTGGGGATGGGATATATTGTACCCCTCTTTCATTCCTTTGGGACTATTTCTTTGTCTAAAAGCTTGTTGAAAAAGATTGTGATGAGTTTCAGAAAGTCCTTACTTATGTGTTTGTATACTATGTATGGTATTTGTGAGGGGCCCGGGTGGATTTATTACTGGTTTTGTTGAGGCAACTAATAAGTTCAGTGAGTGTTATGAAAAGATTAACTTCACTGTACCAACATGGATTTATTTCTTTCTTAGGTTCATATTCTTGTTGCAAGATGGTTCCCATGTATTCATGCAATTGATGCTGCTTGGTCCTTTCTTTAAAGTGCGATCAAACTTCTTTTTTGATTTCCAAAGGATTAGTGATGAAATACTTCTCGATGGATATATTGTTAATTAGTTTGCTTATGATGATGCTCTTTTTGGGTTGCCAAGTATGAACTGAATTGTTTGTTTTTTGTTTTGATCAAATCAAGTGTTGCAGAGTTCTTTCCACTTCTTTATATTGGTCTTGGTTTTTTCCTTGATTGATTTTTTAATGGCAAGTCTTTCAATCTTGATGAGCGTATCTATTTTAGATATGATATCCTCAGTGTTTTGATTAGGGATCTATTCGGGCAGTGGGATTCTGATAGAGATGGCCTTATGAAATGTATCACTTTTGCTGGAATAGAATTTAACTGACTTTTTCCCATGGAGGACCAGCTGTCTTCTGTATTCATTGAGTTGTAAGAGAAAAAAAGGTTTGTTGATAACTGATCTCTTTTGATAATTTTTCTGTTTTTCCTTAAATTTCTGAATATGTCTGTTTGCAGCTTTAAGAATCATATCATGGAGAGTGTTCTATATCTGGTTAATGTCTGGATTGTCTTGTGAGAGTTCGACTACTAGATAGTCTTTGGAGGAGTCCAGGTCATTTGTGAATGCTAGCCATTGTTCATCTGATTTGGCTTGCCAGGTGAAACGTGTATTGTTGTGTGGGCGGCACAGTCATTTTGTAGGGGACTCGAGCTCACAGGTCTCCATATATGTGATTTAAGTCCTGTGATCTGTGCCAATACTGGTGTTGTCTACTATATATGCATCAATGGAACTTCAGAAAGGTCTGAAACTGCACCAGATCATGTCAATATGGCTGGCTGCATGGATTGTACTGGTTGTCTTGTGCCAAGTATATTCTTTATTATGAAAATTGTGATATCTGAAGGTGTTGAATAGGCCAAGTTCTTTTAGCTTTTGAAAGAAGGGGTTGGGAGTACACTTCGCTATTTTTCTGTTACTGGAAACTCTATTTATTTTCGGTAGGATACATGAATTGAAATCCCCTCCTAGTATAATGTGCCAATTTTCATGATTGTGTTGCTTTATCCAGGAGATGATTTGTTTTTGTGTTTCATTCCTTTCATTACCTGGCTTTGTAGGTGAGTATGCATCTATGATTCTATAGAATCTTTTATTTGGGAGGGCTAGGTTGATATATATAAGTCTACCCAGTTTTTTCTCTATGTGAACTACTCTGTCTGCAATGTCGCTTCTAATGGTAATACCAATGCCAGTGCTCATGTCGTTGTTGCTGTGCCACCAACTAGTGAACCCCAGTATTTTCCAATATTTAGTTTCAACAGCTTTTCCTTTAGTCTCTGTTGAGATTATGATATCACATACTTCTTTTTTCCATATTTCCATCCAAAGTGTTCTTTTTGTTGGATCATTTAATCCTTGGCAATTGCATGTTGCAATGGTCCAGAAGGGTCTAGAGGAGAAATTTTGTATATTGTTATTTTGTGCTTTTGAGGTGGAAGATTCTTTTGTGAGTGTGTCTTGATATGAGGTGTGTGTGGCTGTGCTGGGATGGTAATGTGAACTATCTTGTTTTATTGTCTTTTTGTTATGTTGTATGAGATATTTGATTGTTAAGGAGGAGTGTTATCAGTTGGTTGATTATTACTTGTTGCATTGTCTATGGTTATTGTCTTGTGTTGGGAGATGTGGTTAAGAATCCTAGAAGGATGTTTGTGATGGTAGATACTAGGACGTTCATGGTTCAATCCATGTTACCAATTGAGTTATAGAGCTACTGTTGTTGTTGTAAAATATTATTCATATTGGTTAGCTGTAGAGAGGCTAATGTAATCTGGATGGTTTCTTGATGATGGTCTTCTTTCATTACTTCTGCATTATCATAGTAATATTGTTTTAAATTGTCAATTCTTTCATTGAGATTGTGTATGGCTTCCTTGATTGATTTGAGCTCAACTTGTATTGCTACTGGCATGTTTACTATGTCCTGATTGGAGTCATGGTCAGCATTAATCTGGTGTTGTTGTTGAGTCCTGTGTTTAATGACTGATGCATATGATCCTGGATGATTAAACATTTTTCTGGTTGTAGGCAGAGCGAGTTTGCATATAGGGCAGAATTGGCAGGTCTGTAGCGTTAATATAGTTTTTCGAATTTGTTGGCCTGTTCTTGGTTGAATTCTTTCCACTGTTCTCTTTTTTCCTTTATGTTACATTACACAACCAAGTGTTGTGGGCTATCACAGATAGTGTATAGTTTGGTTTCAATTGGTTTGCACTCCAGGATTGTTTCTTCGAGGCTGAATATTTGGTTAAGAGCTTTCTGGAGAGACTCTTCATTTTAAAAGCTGAGGATGACATATTTTCTAGGTTTGTAAGATAGGAGGTGGGGGATGTAGCAAGTTTTTGCCCCTGTCTCTTGACAAATTAGTTTGAGGTCGAAAGCATTTATATTGGATGGAAGGTTCATTAACTTGAGAGAGTGGGTGCCCTGTTTGTTGTACATCTATGAGTCTTGTGTTCAGGAGAATGTTCTCTGATGCTGCATTCCTTATTGAGCTTGTATATAGTTTTTTCCATATGTGATAGATGGAGGTTATTTGTGTTTTGTAAGATAAGGTTGCTTGCGTCATCTGCTGTTTGTTAATCACTGAAAATGGTAATGATATAGTTTTTCTCTTCTCATCGTTAATTCTGGATGAGCAGTAGGCCTTCTGGAGAGTTGAGAGCTTTAGTAAGAAAAGATATCTTCTTGTGTATACTGTTGCCTGGTATTAATGAAGCCTTAACTCCAAGTTTGATTCTTTCCTGTCCATATCTGATTCTGGGATTAAAGGGGAACCTAGGTCGAGGTCTTGTACCAGATGTGTATGTTGTCGGTCATTTGTTTTTTTCCTTGTAATTGCCAGTGGTCTACCAGTCATCCTCTGTTTCTGATGGTCCTTCGTTGATGTCCATGTCAATGTCAGAGTCATCTATCCTTACTGAATGTTGTTTAGAAAAGTTTTCTCTGGTTGCGTGTTCCTGAAGTGTTGGTATTGAGGATTGTTCTCGTTCAACTTGTTCACTCCATGAGCTGGAGCTGTTGTTGTTGCTTTCATTGCTGCTGATTGCTATCATGTTATTGTCTGGGAGGCTTTGTTCTTAAGCGGGGATGGTCTTGGAGGCGAGAGATGTTTTTTGTTTTCGTTTTTGCTTTGGTTGATGGTTATGTGTTTCTTTTCTTGTGTCTATTCTTTGTTTCTATCAATGAGGGTGGCCTTACCCTTGGATATCTTGTCTATGTTATAGTTTAGTCTACTAGTTGTATATTGTTGTCTCTTGAGTCTCTTCATGTCTTTTTCTCTTTAGAATTTTATTACCTGGGTTTGTTATGCCACAGGTAAATGGGAAAGAGTTCTTAAGCCGGATCCAGGCTTTTTGTTTGTATCTTTTATATGTTTTATTATATTATTTATAATGTGAATTGGTTCCTATGTGCTGCAGTTAAGAAGTGCTGCCCAATTTAGTTCTAAAAGAATTTTGTAATTATCTATGCAATGTACTAGTCTGTCTGTAATAATTTTTGTGAAAATCTTTCTTTTTTTTTTTTTTTTTAAAATGCTGGCTCAGCCTTGTTTTATTTGTATATTTGTAGCAAAATTACATAAGAGAACTACCCTAGAATTTACTACTTGTTTTCTACCAAATAAAACTCAATAGAGGATTTCCTTTACAGAAGTACTCACCTTGCGGCTTGTTGCTACCTCTATTAAGGGGACTAACCTGCCAAGGCTAGACTAATGCTAAAATAAATTTCAAAAATAAAGGAGTTATCTACAATATTTGTTAGCCACTGGTTCATGAAGTCATTGACCAGACTGATGTATTGATCTTTTATGTGTATTTCTCTCATGCTGAAAGATGGGTCTTTCTTTTTGGGCTCGTATCTTTCTTGTTTCTCTTTCTTTTTTGTGATGTCCATGGTGGCCTTCCATTTCTTGAATGTTTCGCATCTTTCTGTCCAAGTTTTGTATAGGAAATTAATTATATCGGTACGTATTTGAGTAAGGCAAGTCTTTCTGTTCAGTCTGTCTGGGATAGTAGCTTGGATATGAAGGACCATGTCTTTGAAGAAGGCCCCTCTGATGCTTTCTACTAAGTATTCTTTGTATTTCCAGTTTGTTTTGCTTGTAAATTTGTTTTCAAAGTTTTTTCCCTCTTCTTGTGTTGTGTGGCTTTTGACATGGGTGGTCACAGTATTGATTAAGAATTCTTCAGTTTTAGATCTGAGCTGGTTGCAGATGAAGGGGTGTGTACTGGTCTCTGGTTCGTGATATTTGGGGCATTTGTTGTCTTTGTATAGGGAGGGAATTCTAGCATATAGTTTGTTTTTCGTTGGCAGTTCATCATTCCAGATGCTGAGACAGAATTTCCTTAGCTTTTGATCTTCCCAGTCAGTGTGGTGGTTGCTTATTTTGATTGGTTGCAGTAGTGTAGTAGTTGTCTGCCAGTGTATTTCTTTTGTTATCCTTTCACTATAGTTGCATCTTGTTCGATTGAGACATCTCCATTTGGCTAGATGGATTGTTTGGGTGAGCTTTTTTGTAATCATTTTTATAGAGATTTCTATGGAGATGTTGTTCCATTGAGGGACCATATCTAAGGGGCCATGTTGTGTTCTCTGGATCTCAATCACTTTTTCCCCTGGTCTCATTCCTGCCCATCTGTTGATCTGTGCCAAGCGGTTTGCTTGTTCATTGTATTCAATTTCTGAGTGGCCTTTTACTTTGCGTAGGGATAGTTTTATTTGGTTTTGTTTGCATAAGCTTGCTATCTGGAGTAGGAGATTTGAGTTTTTTTGGGTTTTTATGATTTTTCTAGGATCTTTATTTTGGGTCTTGAGAATACCATTGATTGCTGCCTGACTGTCTGTATGGACTGTTGCTGAACTGTGTTTAGGTAAAACACTGAGAGCTGTAAGGATTGCTGCGATTTCTGCTCTGGTTGATGAAGGGTGAGTGGTTATTTGTCCTTGGAAGGTGTGCTCTTTGGAGTCTGGGGTGATGATGATCCAGCCCAGTCCCATGTAATATTTTTCATTGAGATTGTTTAAGGAGCCATCAGTAAATATCTCAAAGATGGCGTAGTTTTCTAGTTCTTCTCTAATTGTTATTAGTGTTTCTAGGATTTCTGGGGAGCTTTTGAGCAGTTTGTTCAAATGCCTATAGTGTGAATGTGTGCTTTCCAGAGGATGGATTGTGATGTCTACCTCTTGTTGAGTTGAAGGGATATGTATATATTCAGAAAGTATAAAGGATAGGGAGTTGGGGGAGACCCTATTTCGCCAGGTTGTTTTTCTTTCCATGTGGTGATTTTTTCTTGTTGAGGACTTGCTTTTGTGGACTGGTATTGAGATGAATTATTGTTTGGTCGCCATGAAGCTGCATTCCCCCATAGGTTTCTCCAAGATATTGATTGTGCATCACTCGCATACTTTCAATAGGGAGCTTTCTAGGTTTTGTGTGTAGTGTCTGTATTTGATAATATTTTGATCTATTTTTTATTGTCTTTTGCCAATGGTTGAAGTGCCTTCTTTTATTGTGTAAATCCAGTGAGGTCTAGTTGTGGGAAGGTTGGTGACTGGTATGCCTTGTATGAAGACGTTTTTGATTGTGCTGGGATTGCCTTGATCTTTAGTTTCTAGTATTTCTTTGAGTTTATTTTGTATGGTGGTGAACCAACCAGGAGTTGGGCCTGGAATAGATTTTTTATTGATTCGGATAACTTGACACCATTCAAGTGTTTTAGTTCTGTTTGCATTGAGGAGTTGTCCTGTGAAGAGGATGTTGTGTTTTTTCAGATTTTTTCGATATTTAGTGAAGAATGCCTTGCTCATTATGTCTTCAATCGGGATATCAATTTCTTTTATTAGGGTCAGGCTGTTGGCTTCTTGTGATAGGTATGCTGTGAAGCCATGTCTTCTTAGAAGCCATATGATGTCATGTGTGAGATTGTTTCCAGGCTTTTTCATGGGACTTTCTATTTTGTTCATGATGGGATGTGTTGACCAGAATTCATTTTGTAGGGTTTGAAGTCTCATTCTTGCGATTGCTCCCGCCCTGTTGGTTCTGTTGATTTTGTTGGTCCAGTTTGTGATATGTAGCAGAAGTTGTCTGTCCCAGAGATGTATTATGTTATACTCATATTTGTTATATAAGATGCTATTAGGAGTCATTCTAGCCAGACCTAGTTTGTGTTTAAAGGTTGAGGTGATATTGCTCATAAGGAGATTGCATAATTTTTCTGATAGGATCATATCATTGCACAGGTATTCAGC
>CAJVPT010003142.1:0-15914 GCA_910592055.1 Acaulospora colombiana
TTCTAATATTTTGCTTAGTTGGGCTACCTCTGACTCTGGCTTTGTAGTTGATCTTTGGCTTCTTGTTTCCCATCTTGTTGTTTGCCTTTGATGTTGCCTAATATGCAAAGCTTCATCATCTGCTTCTGATAAATATTGTGAAGCCTGGTATGGAACTTGATTTGCTTCCTGATGTCTTCGCCTCCCTAGTGGCTCCCTATTGCTACCAGTTACTGGTGGTATAGACCTCATTGTACTTCTTCTATTTTCTGACTGACAATTGTTTCTTCCAAGTCTTACTGCTGGTATTGCTTCTTTTTCAGTTGCCATGATATCTTTATCACTTTCTCTGTCTTCACTTGCTCTATCCTAGCTTCTACAATCTTGTTCCCTTGCTTCTTTAATCATTATATGGGCATCACCTGACCTGGCCAGATCGGCTGATGCCTTGTAATAATAATGATTCTTTGCACTCCATCCTAGCCCTTAATTTTCAATCTTTATTTGATACTGGAGTGCCTCTCTTAGATCTTTTTCATTTTCAAAGTACACTACTGTATAGTTTTCTGATATCAAAGTGATCTTGTTTTTTGATATATAAAAGACCTTAGTTTTCATATGGTTTAAGGCTTCTTCTATAGATTTTGTATATAATCTATCCACTCCATAAAGTCTCAAGGTGTATCTCTTTCTTTCTTTTAGAATTTGAGTGATTTCTTGATCATTTTGTTCCTTGTGAGCTATTACAGACCATACTTGATTGGATTTTATCTTAATCACCCATTTCTTGTCCAAGTTGATGTATTCTCGGTACACATAAAAGTGAACTTTGAATCATTTTTGGTAGAAAGATATTTTATATTCATAAATATTGATAATCTCTTCAAATTCTTCTATTGATTGTCTAATTATACATTTGCCAAGCTTGTGATCTGTATCTACTAATGTGATATATTTTGATCTATTTTTAGCTGATAAAAAACTTTCTAGCTTAAAGAACTTTTTGTTTTGAGCATATCTTTGGAAGGTTGAATATATGTTCATATCTTTGTCCATTCTTCTAAGTGTAAAGTTCTCAGCTTCTTTTTTGTTAACAGCTTCTAGATATCTTGCTGTGTTTTTTTCTTCATCAAAGCCAAATGTAATCCAATGGTTACCATTAATAAATTCCGTTCTGAAGAAATTTATTCACTTAGGTATTTTAAGAGCTCCTTTGAAATATATAATTTCTTCTTCTCTATTTTTTCCTGGCAACATGACTTGAAGTACCTCCACCTTGATTGATCCCTATTGTTTTATGAAGAATGGATTCACTGTTGTCCCTTGAACCCTGTTTCTTGTATTATAAGACATGCTGTCTGTAATACAGCTTCTCTGCACAGTTTTTTTTAATATTTCCGTTTCTATTTGTTCTACTACTTCTCTATTCTTTATTATGACTTCTTTAATGGAGTGCACTTCTTCAAGTTCTGTAGAAATTGATTGAACTTCTATTGGGAATGCTTTCTGTCATAAACACTTCAACTTGATTAGAGCTTGATTTTTGTGTTGCTGGTTTGCTTGTCAATATGTTATACACCTTTTTTTCTAATATAGGTGCTTCTAAATCTTTCTTTTTACCTTGTCCCTTTTCCCAGAAAGTGAGAATATATTACCGCAACATATGTTCTTTTGTCATCACCAATGGATCTATTCTCAATAGATTGGTAATAATTTATCTAGTATCGAGGAAATATATATTGCCTCAATAAAGATATGGGGTTGATTGTTTCTGTTGATCTTAGCTCATATTGTATTATTCTTGTTTTCCAAAGTACTTGCTGAGGATCTTAATAAGAAGCTATCTTTCCCAATACTTTTAATAGCTCCTTTTTTCTTCTTTCTAAGATCCTGATTATTATTTATTCTTTTATTGACATGTTGTCACGTGATATATATAAAAGATTTTTAATATATGTTGTTATTATATAAGTGCCTTTTTAAATACATGATCAGATAAATACTATTGTTTATTATTTTTTCTGTTTGATGTATATGGCAATAAGTTGCTATATTGGTATTAATAAGTCTATGACGCATGGCTTCTATGTATTTAGATGTCTGATATTTGTTTATTAATACATAACTGGTTGTGATCAACTGTTGATCTTGCTTTAGATAACACGTGCCGGTTGATTACACACATTCTAGTTTGTTGATCTGTCATGTCCTATTGTTTTGTTATAGGTTGATCAGCTTGTTTTGATACACATCAACTAGGTAAAAAGTTAATGTATTTGTATTCACGTGATGTGAATTAATTAATTTGGAGTTGTTGTGTTGTTGTGATCCTTTTAACTGTTTGACCAAAGAGACTTGAATATCCTCCTAAGTTTTGGTTTGCTTTGAGGTTGTATTAATTTATCAGTTTAATTTATTGCTTCTGAGATTTCTCTTAGTGCCTAGAAAGGTGTTAACCTGCACTGGCCTGGCTAAGAGCTTTGTGAAGTTGAGGTTGGGTCTCAAGAAGTCTACTGTGAATCAACTTATTCTTGCTTTTTCTTCTTTCTAAAAGCAAAAGTGACCTAGGAATATCTGTCTTTCAAGCTGAGTGAAACTCTTTTCTTGTTTGTTGTAATGTAATTTTGTTGTCTAGGAATGGATGATTGTGTTCTTTAAGGCTTGTTTTTATGTAGAAGAGTTTTTGTGATGTTTTCAAGAAAATTATCAAAAAAGGAAATTTTTTGAAAAAATGTGGATCAGTAAAAAGAGTTTTTTTATAAGTAATCCAATTAATAGGGCAAAATAGTAATCTATATAGTTATTTAACTAGCAAGTTGTCCAAGTAAACAGATTTTATAGATTTGATTATCTCAGTTACTTTTATTATTAAATAATCAATATTTGCCTATATGTATAAAGATCAATTGTTTAAAGCAGTTGATTCAAAATTTTATCTATTGAATTTTTATTTTCTTTAATATTATATATCTCTATAAATTTTTTACTTAATTAAATTACATAAAACCTCTTTTCACTAGTTAAAAAATATTTATTCAGTATAATGCTACTCATGTAATATTCATTAAAAAATAAATAATTCAACATATTAATGACATAAATAAATTGTTAATTAATTTTTATCATATAATTCAGTATATAATTTGACATAAATAAATTGTTAATCATTTTCTACTATATAATTTGGTATAAATAAATTGTTAATCAATTTTTACTATATAATTTAGTATTATTTATTATATTTATATTATTTTTAATACATATTTTGTTAAAATTTTTCTCGAAAAATCATTAGATATTTGTTAAAATTCACACATTTGTCAAATTTTAATTATATATTATATTTATAATTTAAAGGAATTACAACTAAATATTCATAATAATCTTGCCGATTTGAGATTTTATATATAAATAGAATAAATCGATTAAAAATATTATGAATAGAAATTATGCATTTACATCTAATTGGATAAAATTCAGTACTTCACAATTCAACATTCATATTATTTTCAAATCTGAAATAAAATTTTTTTTCTACTGAAATAACTGATTTGTACCACTAAATAAAGACCAATTGATGTTCAATAACATTATTCAAAAAGTTTACTGAATGTGTAAAGAAGAATTGAACTTGTTCCAAATATAAATTGACACTTCTATTGTGATTCACAAATTTAGCTAATATAAATAAGTTCTTAATATTTTATGAAGATATAACAGAATCAAATATTTTATTTTCAATTTAGTATCTACTATATTGATTTGCACTATTCCAAATAATTATCGAATTTTCATTATCTTTCATAAATAGCCTCTGAAAGTTCATAGTTTTATAAGAAGCTTTATAATATTTAACAATAGATTTAATATTTTAACTGATATCTCTAAATTTAATTTTTTTAGATGCAAGAGTTCATCTAGAAAATATTTGGATCCATTAATTATTGTTTTATGAATATTATATGTATTATTTAAAAATCGATATAACTCGTCAGCTAAAAACTGATCTAGTTCAGAAATTGAACTGATATTTTACCAATTATTTAAAATTTCAAGCCTCTGGTTATTAGGATAGAATATAGTTGGATTAATAATTCAGCAATCATTTATCAATCTTCGTATTAATTTAGATTCAATATTTCAGTGACTATTAGGCAATGAACCTAGATTAAAAATTCATTGAAATTCTACTTCTGAATGTTAAATTTGTTTAAAAAATCTACCTAATATATTATTCATCCTCTTAAATGAAAAGCATCAAAATGCATACAATGGTCCATAATCATATGCACATTTATATACTGTAAATATAACAAAAGATAAAGATTTAGAGTAATTTATTCTTTTACATATTTTTATTCTATTGGTTTAATCATTATAACTAATCTTTCATAAGCCTTATTTAATGAATTTCATCTTAAAATTTGACATACTAAGATTTGACAAATCTTGACAAAATTCATTAGAATTTGGTGATCTATATTTGAAAGATATTTTCATAAAATGATAGTTACATATATTGTGAAAAAATTTCTTCACTGATCTGCAGTAAAGTTTGAAAATCATTTGTCACTATTTACTTTTTTCAGAATTCAGCCAATATCTAATGGCACATTAAAAATTTCTATCATTGATTGTATTTCATACAATACATTATTCGTCAATATTCCTTCTTCGATCCATATTTATTTAATAAGCTATTTACCAATACCTAAGAAAAGACAATGCATAGGATTGATAATTAAATATCAAATTGGATCAAAATAAGATAGGCAAAGGAATTCAGACCATCTGATATAATTTTCATTGACAAAATATTTTGTACTATATTTGAGCCACAGCACCTTCATTTGATAGAATCTTGTTTATATATTGTCAAATCTTTTGATATAAACCATTCATTTATATTCTCTATATCATCAAAATTATAATAATTATTTTTATAATTAACATTCTTCTTGCAATGATAATATGACACTAGTCCTAAAATGTGACCACACACTTTTCATGCAATAGGAATATCACACAAAATAAAAATTAAGGCCACCCGAATTATTTTTTCCTCTTCATTTTCAGTAGTTGAATTGAGCTTTATTTCTTGCTATAGTTGCATCAATTTGTTAATAATTGAAGAAAGGTAATAGTTATTTGATACAAACTTGGTTTACTAGGACCTAGTAATATGTCAAGAATTAATATATTTTTATAGTTAAATCATATTTCATATGACAAATTTGAGATAGCTACATATATAACTCCAGTATTATGCACTTTATTATTAAATGATTAAAACTAGTCAATATTTAACACCAATCCCAAATGCAAATCAGTCATCTTTTGCTAAAAAATAATTCTGAGTTTTCCTCTTTAAAGGCTTTTTAAATATCACTATCATAGATATTGCATAAAAGTTTATTAATACTTGATCAATCTACTTAATTCCCAAGATTAGATTCAAAAATTCAAATTTTGATATATTTGCAACAATTGATACTGAATAGTAGAATATGGAAAACTAAATTGGACTAATTAATTATATTTCTGTTTAATAATTCCGATTGTATAGATAGTAGAAAATTGCAAATTTTTCTTCATTTTATTGTGGAATTGGCAAATTTAATATGAACACACTTCATACTGATAACCAATTATTTTTTTGAAAATCAAGAACATTATTCCGTCTGTACAATTTGTAACATCTTTGACATGTTGCAAAACTAATGAACTGATTTGATAATCCAAGTTTATTATTGACAATATACAAAGATCCACAAAAAAGCTCAAATTCTTTGCCACCAATTTCAATTAATACCAATTTTATAAATTTTAGCAGTATATCTATTACATTATTTGATAAATTAAATTGAATTCTATAGTTTATAATCCATAATAAAATTCACATAAAATAGCTATCTGAAAATTTGCTAGAATTTGATAAAAATACATATTTTGATATCAAATAATCTTTGAATATATCATCTATTTCTTTATCTTTGTTAATTTTAGATTTATCATTTTCAGAACTTATATTATTCAATCTCAGATTTTGTTGATTGTTACTTAACAATATAATTTAACTTTATAAAATATTTTTTATTTTATATTAAAATATAAATTCTTCATTTATCAAATGTTTGTGAATTTTTTTGTAGTATCAATTTTTTTGTCAAATTTTTGGTCACAGTATTAATTTTTTGCCAAATTCTTGGCCACAGTATGCAAAAAAAAATTTTATCACAATATTATCAGATTTTATATCAATTTTTTTCACAGTATGTCAATATTTCTTGCTGATTTTTTGTTGATATTTTTTATGCCAAGTGACAACAATTATAAATAATTCATCAATCTTTTTATTAAATTTTTGTCAAATTGACAATAATTTGACAGCTGAATAACACAATTTTGACTAGTGTTCAACATGGTTATATAATCTCTACTATTTTTAAATTATTAATTTTAATATATTATAGCTATGATATTCTTTTTCAACTTAAATTAAATTATTATAGTTATTTTATCTATCTATCTAATTTAAAGATTATTAAATAGATTGATAAATTAGTAGTAACTGTAAGATTCATTACTCTATAAACTATTCTTTAAAAACAATTAAAGAGTCTTACTTAATATTGGAAATATTCATTTAAAAAGTAATTTAAAATTTATATATGATACTTTTTTTTTTTTAATCCATAGTTAGTTTAGTATGACATGTCTTTATTATATATATTATATATATACTAAATATTTATAAATTATTGTAACTTTCATATACTAACTCCTTTATCATTGAAAATTTATTTCTCTAATACAACTTAAGAAATGATATTTTGCTCATTTACTAATTTGAATAATTTCTCTAATTAATAAAATAATTGCCTACAGATTATTACTATAGATTATTCTAAGTTCTGTCTATAGTTAAAAACCAAACTATCTGATTTCATAACAAATTCAATTCTTAATAATCATTATATACTTACTTCTTTTATTCTTTTTTTTTAGTGTCTTCCAGGTTCGGATCCTTCAGAGATAATGGCATTGCTCCTTGATCCTGTCCAATTTGTATATTGAATTGTACTTATGTTTTTTATTTTTTTTTGTCATTTTCTATAATCTTCTACTTCTTTTTCCATTCTATAACTTTGATATAATGATTATTCCAGATCTCTTTTTTGAAATCTACCTATATCTTTTAATAGAGCTTGCCAATTATACTCTGTATAATTACAGATGAAATCTTGAGTTGCTCTTTGAGATATTTCTTCAAGAAGATGAGCTTATTTTCTTCTATATATTCATAGATAGTATTAAAAAGACCCCTATTATATTTCTAAATCTTTTTCAACTATTTATATACAGTATCTAATTATTTATTACAGGTTAGACTTCTTCTTTATCTTTAACTTCTTTGCTAATATATTTGTAAATCTTTTTATTTGTTTTCTGCTATATGTCTTTTCTGGTTTCTTTAATAGCTAAGCATTTAAAGAGATACCCTAATATCTCTTCCTGAAGTTGCATATTGGACAAGTGTTTATAATATATATATCTAATTTTCTTTTCTTAAGTATCTATAGAATTGAAAGTTTATTGTGGGTTAGATTAGTTAGGAAGCTTTTATCTTTATTGACCTTGAAAAAGGTATTAAAGGTATTGATTATATTGAACTAATTCTAAAAAATTAGCCAAACTATGACTTTGACTTTGAAATTTTGAATCCAAAGATCCTGAATCTTTTTTTATATTGTCTAGTCTAGTTCAATTTTTTTATAGAACATTTTGATAAAATCTTTAATACTGTATTAATATATATTATATATATTTTTTATATAACTATTGTGAGGACTCTTTCTAGCTCTAGTAGCTAATATCAGGTTATTGGATTCTTTCGTCTAGCCTATTTAGCAAGTAAGTTTACTTGATTATTAAATTTATTGATTCTATGGACTTTGACCTTCAAGATTTCTAAATTCAGATCTTTCTTTTTTACCGGATCCTTGATTTTATTCCATAGTGGCTAGTTGATAATTTTTGTCTCTCTTCTTATTGATGTCTCTGTTTATAAGCTAATGAATTTCTATACTTTAACTGTAGTGTTGCAATCAGTATAAATCATGATAGTTATATGTTAAGAGACAGTATACTATATAGTAAGAATAATTAATATTTTAGTTCTGATTACAGATAACAAAATGAAAGCTCCTACTGAGAACTGTTTAATCACTTTGTCTTGCTCTATTAAGATTCAAGCTAAACCCATCTTGAGTTTACAGTCTATTATTCTTTTTTTATAGGAGTAATCAATATAGAAAGTAAGCTGATCAATCATATTCCTTCTATTATATCTCTGAATATTTATAAGTTTATCTCAATATTCTTCTGTTTATATGACTTGTTCTATTAGTGTGATGTCTCAATTTTCTACTTGGATCTCTATTTCTATAGGTCTAATAGTTAGTAAAGTTACTATTTAGTAGTATATATTTATCTACCAGACTATAGAATTTAGGATTTGTTTTTTTTTTTCAGATTGTTATATCTGTTAAGTTGTAGAAGAAGGTAAACTTGTAATGGAACTACTTTTACTGATTGCACTGTTTTATTTGGTTGAATATAAAAATAGGTCTCTAAAGAAAGAGGCAGGAACAAAAGTCAAATGTTCTTTATTAGGAAATATTAAAAATTTTAAATTAATAACTATAAAAAAACTATTCACAATTGTTTTTCATTATTCAAATGATTGATTTATAGCATTTCTTGACTTTTGTCCCTATTAAAGTGAAGAACTATAAATTTTGCTCCTCAAAAAAGGGACATAAGTGATTTGCATAATTTTATATACTAAATACTTTAGGAATCTATCATTAGTTGAATATGGATATTATTACTAAAAAAGTCATATACTAGCTGATATAATATGAAATGGAATTTGGTGTTTATAAATCAGAGTATTAGTATAGACTATTGAATATATTTTTCTTCTATCTAGATTTGTTGGAAATATTTTAGTTTGTATATTATAAACTGTCTATTAGAGTTTGTATAGAGAGTTTTATAGGAGATTTTAATTTATTGTTGTCTTTTCATGAACTTTTTTGTATCAGGAGAGAACTGATCCCTTGTATCTACTAAAGAGAATTTAAATTGCTTTTCATTATTTAAGTGTTATTATAATAGCATTGATAAGTTAATCTAGGAACATGATTTTATACTTTTATAGTAATAGAATGACCTTTTCATATTCTTTATTATCTTGTAATATTGATTTGATGAACAGGATATCTTCTTAAAAATTAAATGTTTTATTTTATCTCCAACTTTGAAAGGTGATTTATATACTTTTTCCTATAACAGTGCTATAGCTACCAAATTTTCTTTAATTAGCTTCTAAAAGTTGATAGAATTTTCTATAATATTACCAGGCTCCCAATATTTAATTTGGTTCTGTTATAGTCTAATTATAGTATTAATACTAAAGGCCTCATTATTATTAAGTTAACAGAAAAGTATAGATATATGACTTTCTAGTTATATTTTCTAGATACTCTTAAGACCATATATTTCTTTGTTATGGATACAATTATTTGGAATTGTTTTATAGACTAAGGCCTTGTTCTTTAATACTTTTCTAAACATGGCTGTAATATTATTACATATCTTCTCATTTAGATATATGTGTTGCATTCTATATTCTATTCTTGAAATTAGGATCCTATTAATAATATATTGAGTGTATTTTTCTATCAACTTTTTTTTAATTATTGCTTAAATTACTATCTAAATTTTTTATTTTATCAGGCTGATAATATTCTGATTCTTTTGTCTTTATTTTAGTCAGATATCAAGAAATCTGGTCTAATCTTCTTTATTAATTTTATAGACTATAGTATTCTCTGTTCTAGCTTAAATAGTTTCAGTAACTTGAGGATTCTGGATAATGGTAAAAAAAATTGACTTTCTTGCATTAATTGAGAGTTATTTACTATATAGAATATTTTGTTTCTTTCAAAATCCTTTTCATATCTTCTTTGAATTTGGCAATTCAGGTTATATTATTTATATAAGCAATTACTGCTTACCTTAAAGAGAGCTTAACTTTTTTTTCTGATTGTTGAAATTGAATGACTATTCTTTTTTCATAGAATAACCCAAATTGCCATTGTTTAAATTTTGCATAGCAGTGAATCATAAAAAATTTTTCATATTAGCAAAAAAATTATTTCATCTTGATCTATACTATCCCCTACCATTATTGGATTAGTGAGTCTATTGAGAAGTATAATACTACAACTTCTGTCTTTAAAAAGATCTAATATAAGATTCTTGATAATTATAGAAATTTGAATCTGATTTATGGTCTTTTCAAGTATATAAAGAGATAATATGTTATATATCTTAACAATATCTTAAAAGAGGATCTATAGTTTTTTTTTTTTTTTTTTTGGCTTCTTCATAGATATCGTTCACAAAGTAGATTGACTTTATTGTATTCTCTCTTTGAAGACTGGTAAAGTTTGAATCTTTTAGAATTTTGTATTGCTTGCAGATAATAGATAGTCAGTTAATAAGAATCTTGATAAAAGCATTTTCAAGTTGTTTTTAGAAGAATAATAAGTTTTATATTACTCAAATTACATTTCCAGGGATTGGGTTTGGGAATAAAATAAATGTTACTGCTTTTTTATTTTTTAGGTATCCAGCCCATACTTAAAACTTTATTAAAAAGAAAATATAAAGTTTCTTTTTCTTTGTCTACTAAGTGTTTGAGTATTTTATAGTTAATATATAAGGGACTAGCAACCTTATTGTTCAGAAGAAATTGCAAAGTAGCTTTAAGCTCTTCTACTTTAATTTCTTTTATTAATAGTAAGTACCATATTGAATAAATTTATTTTTTGGATTAATATTCTTTTTTTCAAGAAGGATCAAGACTTTAAAATTGGTATTCCTTTTTTGAAAACCTTTTTGTGATATTCCTCAACTTTGTTTTTGATGGTTTGAGAATTAGTAGTAATATATTCTTTTTTTTCTTGGTTTTGGATTAATATTCAGTCTAATGTAATACTAGGTTTTTTACAATTCAAGATTGAGTTTACATTCACTTCTGATTGAATTTGAGGTTATCAAGACTTTCTTTTTTCTTACATATTATTCTAAGAGTATGTTCTATTTTGATAATCTTTCTTAATTGATCTAAAATTTCTTTTTATAATTAAAGAGATACTAATCTTTATTGAGAAATTCACAAATACCTTATAGGTTTTGAATAGCCTTTTTTATATTCTCTATATTCTCTATAGTTCTTAAGTTCCAATTAATTTGAATTTTATTTAAAAGGAAGTGAATCTTGTTAACTTTCCTATAAACTTCAAAATTTTTCTTTAGAATTACTAATTCTATCTTGAATTCTTTTTCTCTATTAAAAGTAGAATAAATTCTCTTTTTTTTAAAGCATTTGTATGCACTTTTAATGATTATAGTTTCAAGTTATTGCCATGCCTTAAGCTCTTAGGAGTTGTTTTTAGTCTCTTACCAAGAAGGTTATATATTAATTTATGAAAGCTTGTATTCTATCCAGAGTTTGAACATTTTCTATTGTTTTGCAATAAAATTTGCTATGTTTGATATTCTTTTACTTTTTGTTTTGCATTGCTTTTGAGCCTGGTTTTTAAGTAGATTATTTATTATTATTCTTATTAACAAAAGAATATAATTGCTACTTATTAGTGCTTCTATTGAAATATTTTTCAATTCATATGTACTGTTTAAACTAATTTCTGGCAGTATTCAGATATAGTCAATTCTGCTATATGTTGAGTTGTTTGCTTATATAAAGGTAATATTTCTTTCTTCTTTCTAGGAGTTTTTGATATCTAAATAGTTTCAGTCTTCTAAAAAGTTGAAGAAGTCTATTTAAATTTTTCTATATCTTGAAATTGTTTTGTTTATAGATGGGAATCAATCTACTATAGAGTTAATAACTATATTAAAATCACTCATAATTATGACTTTAAAGTAATTCCTTTACTTATCTAAAATTTTATTTGAAGTAGCTGTTATAACCATTTACTTTCTGTTTTTTCAGATAGCAGATATACTTGATAGATACAGAGTTTGCTTCTTGTTAATAAAAAATTGGCTCCT
Source organism: Acaulospora colombiana (assembly GCA_910592055.1). Lineage (NCBI taxonomy): Eukaryota > Fungi > Glomeromycota > Glomeromycetes > Diversisporales > Acaulosporaceae > Acaulospora > Acaulospora colombiana. The sequence continues at coordinate 12,130 of CAJVPT010003142.1, forward strand.
ATTATATAACCTTTTATTTTTTTAATTGATTCTAGCTTTTTCTCAATATTTCTATAATAAGAAATTGCATTTCAAATCTTTTGGGCTTTTCATTATTACAGCTATAAAAAAACTCATATATTTGCTGTAGATTAAAAGTAAAATTTACTGTTTTTTTTGTTAACTTCATTTCACAAATTTCTAAAATACTGTATCTATGTTAAGTTTTTGTATGAGTTTATATAGTTTTTATTGATTTAAACTAGTATTGATACCTCTAATATTATGTGTTTCAATTGTAATCATATTGTCTAATATAGAGTTATCTATAGTATAATTATTATATAGTATTCATTATTTATTTATTTTTTCAATAGTGTTCTTTTTTATTATATTGATGAAATTGTCAAGCAGTATAATAATATTGTATCAAAGGAGGTTGTATTGATATCTGCTATTGTCTTAGTAATCATATTTTTTTTCTAAGATAAGCTTAATTCCTCTTATGGATCAAGTATACCTTGATTAGACTGGTACTACTTTTGGAGAAATTGCTTTATCATCTCCTTATTACCCTATTTTGATTGCTTGTCTTTTTATTAATTAAATTTATTCTATTGTTCAATTACTTGAGATTGTCTAGGATTTGATAAATTGGATCTTAGTCACTTTTACTTTTAGAATAGGGGTATTCAGATCTGTTATATATTCTTTGCCAATTGCAATAATTAATAAATTCTTTATTATTATCAGTAACAAAGTATAAAAGAGTTTTTATTTTGCTAGTGATGGTCTTAGTCCTTGGAGATTGTGTCTTCTTTTTCTTCTATCAAGATATATTCTTTTCTTGATCTCAGTTTTTGATTCATTCTCCAGTATTGTATATTAATTAGGCCTTATATTACTTTTGATATTAGTTTGATTTATTTTTATACCATTGGTTTGTTATTCATTTAACTGTGTAAATTTAGTATCAGATTTTTTAGTTTCATTAAAATCTCATTTTTCTTGAGAATACTTTTGCTCTTGTTTAAAGTATTTTTTTGTTTTCTATATAAGTTTGTATCCATTAATGCAAATGGATAGTAATCACAACAAATTGAATTGAATTAGATTTTAACTAGATTTGATTTAATCCAGTTTTTATAAATATGAATCAGATATAGATCTGATTCATTTTAAACTAATCCAATCTGATTCAAAATTATAATATTTTGATCTGATTTGATTTGATTCAATTTAATTTGATCTGATTTGATCCAATTTGAATCTAATTCTGATTCAATTCAATCTAATTCAATATAAAATTAATTTGAAACTAATTTGGTACATTTTGAACCTGTTTCAAAGCATATTCAATCATAACTGCTTTGATTTAACTAAATTAAATTAAATATATTTAAATTAACCTGACTTTATTTTAATAAAAAAATTTTTACTAATATATTTACTTTTAGAAATATTTTTTAACTTTAAATTTAAAAATTATCCTTTATTAAATTTAAATAAATTCATTTATTTAACCCATAATTGTTTATTTACATTAATATTAATATACTTTCACTATAATAAGTACCTTCTAAAATAACTTGATTTACTATATTATTTTTTTCTTTATTTTTTATTATTAATGTTTCAAGTACTTGCAAAGTATATTGATTTATTGATAATTGATTATATCAATAATCCATATAATATGCTTCTTCTTTGACTTCTCTTCATTTTTATAGCTGATACTATTTTTTTGACCAATTTTTAAGACAATCCACAAGTTATACCTTTCATTGATAATACTGTAGTACCATGCAATTCATTCTCTGGCCAGCAATAAAGAGTATTTTTTAATAAAAATTGTGACAATTTTAATTTGTTAAAAACTTAAATTTTTAATAATTTGTAATGTTTAAAAAATATTTGTCATTTCAACTTTAATTCTTTATTTAATTATATAAAAGTTGTCTCCATCAAAATACCATTCACTGCAAGTAAATTCTTTATCATTAGCAAGTCAAGCAAGTAGCTGTAATTGCATAGTTCAAAAAATGGAAATCGATGTGAAAAATTTGCTATATCTCCAGGCCATATAGATCTTACATAGACCTAAAAAATAATTTAAATATATTTTTTTATTATTAAAAGAAACTGTAATTTTTTTGTCTGTAGCACTATATTTATTGCTATTTAGCTAGAGTAGATCATATTCTTTTATTTTTTTTGTATACTTGAGATTATATCTTCAGAAATATACTGTATATATGGTATAGTTGAAAAGAAAACTGTTTATCACTACAACTTTCTCTTCTTGTAAATATTATCTTTCAGGTCCTCATAATTCAACAGGTATATTATGTACATGGGTAAAGATTCCACTTTCTTTTGTCAAAAGATATCTATAAACATTAGCATTAATAAAGTTTTAAAAATTAAAACTTAAGTTTAATTAAATATATGTCCTGCAGCTATTAAGGCACCTTAATCCAATTCTTTGATTTCTGATAATCAGACAACTTATCAGTGCAAAACAAATATATCAATAATTGTACTTCTTATGAGTTTAAGTATATAAAGACTGATATAATTTCAGTATACAGCCAGTATCACCTTGCTGAAGGTTCTATTACAAACTATTATTTTTTTATTTTTTTTTATATTCTTGAAAAACAGGAGAAGCATCAATTGCCAATATATAGAAGATAAGAAGTTTATTTTTTTAAATATCCACTTTCCTTTTATTTTTTTTTAGAGTAACCAGAAAGGTATCAAAATATATTATTTTTACTGCATGTACCTCTTCAAGATACTTTTGAGTTAATAAATTTTCCTGACCTGTAATTTAGTTAAGTTAATTCAGTTTTAAAAAAATTGTAAAAATTTTAGCTTACAAAATTTTTATAGATTTTTTTTTTTAAATTTTTTTGCATCATCAATATTGGTTCTTAAAGTAGTAGCAGTATTTTTTAAGTCATTATTACAAGTAATCAAGAATCTTGAAAAATCATTTCATCAGTTGACCTGATATAGTTTTATTGTTAACAAACTTGAAATATATACAAGTATTTTTTATTATATTTATATTTGGATAAGTATTGATGTTAGAATTAGAAATGACCAGGCAAGAATTTAACAAGTGATGTATTGGTTCACTTAAAAATATAGTATATTTTATTGAGTCATTATATTTTTGTGTTATAAGAAAATGGAGAGTAGCAATGAAGATTTCTAAATTGAGATATTTTAAATTAGTTTAATATACAGTATATAGTACTCTGCTAATGCAAAATAAAAAATTGATAACCAAAATTAATCTGTTGTCAATAAAATTCTACATACTGATTAAGGATTTTCTATTGATAACAAATGATATTGACTGGCACCTGCAAACAATGTTTGACAACAAGCTTGTCTGTACTAGCCAAGGTTTTTCACTGAAAATACAAGGTATCTTGATATATTATTCCTACTCTAGTACTGACACAAGCACAGGCTGCTAGTTCAAGGTTTTCCTCTGAAGGTAATTTTGATATTATATTGATACTTGCAAGTACTACCTTGTATTGTTATATATCTGCCTGCATTAGTCCTGGGTTGTCCACTGGAAGTAAACATACTTAGGTAATATAATATATAAAGGACATATCAATTTAAAAATTTTCTTCACTCACTCTTTGCAGAAAGGAATTAACAATTTTTTGCAGCTTTTCAACTTTTATAAACTTGATTTATGCTAGTTGAATAGTGTTATTATTAATACTTGCAGCAATAAAGTAAAGTAGGATATTACAGTATTGATAAATGTTACTTATTTG